>VWZV01016235.1:3993-26431 GCA_013397155.1 Irena cyanogastra
GACATCTGATGCAGAGCTAGACTTTTGTTTTGCTCTTATTTAGGTGTTTCATTAGAGAAAAGTGGGTGCTCTTCAGATGCTTGTTTATTTTTGTTTGGGTTTGGTTTTATTTTGTTTGCTTGGTTTTATTTATTTTGTTTCGTTTGGTTTTGATTTGGTTTGTTTTCCCCCTGAAAGAATGTATGAACAACTTAAGAGACAGGAGATCCATATTCTCTCTGTGTACAGGTCTCAGTCTTCATATCTGTTGTATGTCTACATGATATATAAATCCTATTTAGAACAGAAAAAATGGAGACTTTGCCAATGTATATTGTTTAATTTGTGATTTTTTTGAATGCAAAAATCAGGAGGTTTATGTTTTATTCTTCTTACCTACTGACTTCTAAAGGTTTATACTGATCTAACAGGATGGAAGACAGTAACAGACCTTGACGATCAGACCAGAGGCAGCTTTCCTGTTGTGAGAATCTTTTGCTAAACATTCCCTACTTTAGACTGCTAGGACAGTGTAAGTGTAAATACTACAGAACAGAATGATATGGACAATCTAGGTCTAAATGACCAGCTGAAATACTGAACCAACAAACCAATATTTTCTCAGAAAACTCCAAAGGAAATGGAATTACCTGTTATTAACTTGGTCTTGATTAGCTTTTCTTGATCTTTGCAGTTTAGTGCTCTCATATATACTATCTAAGCAAAATATTTTTGAAAATCATTACACAGGAATGAAAGACCAAAAATTTCGTAATACTTTTAAGAATGTGGAGAAGTTTCTTGCATAAATACTCCAATGATTTTAAAATATGTATTTGTAATGAGAAAAAAATGCTGTTCTTGAGTTAACTAGTGTGATATACACTCACTGTCAGTTATAATGACTAAAAATGAAAGTAGTATCAAAACAGAAGTTTATAAAAAGTTTGTTATTTTCTATGTTGACCTTCACCTGCTATGTCTGACTTATTCCAGCAGTACAAACTACAAACAGAAATAACAGCTCTTTTCTTCTAAATGGTGTCTGAGGCTGGTTTTGTTCTATGATTTTGCCACTGCTAGAAAGAAGTTAAATTATCTGAGATAAACGACAGTGTTTTTTAAGAGATCAATCTCTTTAGGGTGTACAGATGATGTAGGGGGACCATTGTCATCACTGTAACACATTTGAAGCAGAACTTAGAGCATGCCTTCCCCTTGGAAACCAGTTAAACACATGATCAGTAGAATGGAAAAGTGTCTTAGAAACATCATCTCTTCATTGCTCTGAGAGTTGAACTGAACATTTGCATTGAACATTGAACAAACTGAGCCTGATCCTCTGTTCACTGTAATAAAAAAAGAGTCTCTTGTTAAAATCCTCTACAATCTGTCTATAAAATACCATCTGCAGAACTTGATGCCCTTGGACAATCAAACTCCCTTCAGACAGAAGGTTCTACTGTTTTTTTCCCTGTTTCATCCACTCAAAGAGCCAATCATTTAGATAAGTAACACTACCTGATGGTGCCAGGATCCTCGAGAAGGAGAGAAGGGAACAGGTAAGTCTGCTGAGGGTTAAGGAAAGGCAATCAGTACGCTAGGTGTGCACTGCTAGAAGGCAGAAAAGTTCAGGCTTCTCATCAATTTTACTAGCACTGCCATTATTGTGAGCCAGGCATATCATCCTGTCAATATGCTTTTAGAAGGATGTAATTTTTATATCCCTGTATAGCAATGTGGGGTAGAGTGAATGAGCAGACCTGATGATGTTAATACCAGAATATTTTGTGAGCTGATGATATTCCAGACACCCTGTGCCTTTCCCTGTGGATCTCTCAGTCTCTTTGCCTGCCGTAGAGGGAAATGTTTCTCTTGTTTGACTAGAAGTGCTGCTGAGTTACTTATATAGGCAGTTACCTGAAGATTTTTTACCCCTTTTCAGGAAGCCTGTTAATACCCAAGGCCTCTGAGGTACTTCTTATCTCTACCAGTAATGAACTATTGGTAAAGAACTGATTCTGTTGGTCTGTGAGAAAATCCTTTCTAACTCTCTTGGTTTTGTAGGATCTGAAACAGTAACATTTTAGAGCACTTAAATATCCTAATATTTTTTAAATGTGAAGGTTTCCCATTGCATAATTATTTACAAAATCATTGTAGACATTAAAAGCTAAATATTGTCAAAAGATTTAATATTCAAAAGAAGGAAGACTTCTAAGATTTTCTAAGAATTTTCAGATTGTTTGTATAAATGTAGCTGTTGTAAACTTTAAATTCTCTCTCCTTAGCTATTGTAAGTGATTGGTGAATTTTTGAGTGCTCTTAGTTTTCTCAGCGCTGTACTAAACTGGAGAATGTATTTCCCTGCTGCAGGAAAATCAATGAAGATTTTCAGTGTTGTGAGTCTTGCATGGTGTAAATTTTGCTCCTAAACCCAGAATGCATGTGCTGAGGAGAGTTGAGTGAGGGAACAGAGGGAATGCTTTTGCTACCTGCCACATGCTGTATTGCACCTTCACTTTTTCTGCGCTCCCTAGAAATCATAGCTACCTAAAATTTATTCTAAATTAAAGTGTATGAAACTGAACTGTCTCATAGTTGAACAAGCTCTTCCCCTGAGCTATAATGTTCAGGCACATCTGCAGATCTGAGCACTGACAGGCAATTAGATGGCCATAGCCCAATCAGCAGGAAGTCATGATACAATTGCTGCAATTGCTAATTCCCACAATTTATATTAAAAACCTGACATAACAATAAGAGCCTGCATAACAGAAGAATCCATCAGGCACATTTAAGTTGGCTGTCATATGGAAAATTGTACAAATTTAATAAAGTCCTCTTTGTTTTTTTCCAGTACTTCATTGATATTGCAATTTCCTCTACTTTTGTTAATAAAGCAAAATCACTTTAAGAGACTGATAGACAATAAATGCATTGAATTTTCTTTGTGTACCTGGCCTTTATGTTACACCATTTGTTGATGGGAAAACAGTTGTTCATGGTTACAACAGACAAGGTGAACTGCCACAAACGTGTCACAGAATGCTGAGGATTCAGACACATTGTAGTGGGTTGACCATGGCTGGTTGCCACGTAGCCATAAAAAACAGCTCAATCACTCCCCCCCACAAGCAGGCAAGGGAGAGAAAATATTACCCAAGGTTCATGAGTGGAAATAAGGACAGGGATGACTCACTAATTGCAATCACAGGCAAAGCAGACTGATTTTGAGGATATTAACTGTATTTATTACTAATAAAATCAGAGCAAGATAATAAAGAAGAGAAGCAAAATAAATTTTAAAAACACCTTCTCTTCACCCCTCCCTCCTTCCCAGACTCTACCTTGTTTCCCCAGAGGTGCAGGGAGGTGGAAATGTGGGTTATGATCAGTTCATCATACGTGGTTTCTGCCACTACTCAGGGAGAGGAGTCTTTCCCCTGCTCCAATGTGGGATTCCTCCCACAGGAGAGAGTTCATGGACTTCTCCAGCACGAGTCTATCCCACAGGCAATAGTTCTCCACAAATTGCTGCAATGTGGGTCCCTTTCCATGGGGTGCAGTCCTTCAGGAGCAGCCTGCTCCAGCTTAGGTCCCCACAGGGTCACAACTCCTACCACGAAGCCTGCTCCAGTGTGGGCTCCTCTCTCCACAGGTCCCTGCCAGGAGCCTGTTCCAGCACGGGCTTTTCATGGATCAGAGCCTTCTTTTGAGGTGTCCAGCTGCTCTGGTGTGGGTCACCTCCACAGGCTGCAGGTGGATCTCTGCATTCCCCATTGACCTCCATGGACTGCAGGGGCACAGCTGCCTCACCATGGTCTGCACCATGGGCTGCAGAGAAATCTCAGCTGAGGCTCCTGGAGCACCCTTGCTGCTCCTCTTCCACTCACCTTGGTGTCTGTAGAGTTGTTTCTGTCATGTATTCTCAACCCACTCTCTTATGAACACACTATTTCTACATTTTAATCTCTTTCTCTTCTTAAATATGCTACCACAGAGATGTTGCTATAATTTCTGATTGGCCCAGCCTTGGCCAGAAGCACATCACTCCTGAAGCTGGCTGGCATTCCATATGTTGTACGAGAGTAAAGCCTCACACAGTTTCTCACAGAATTCACCTCTCTAGCCCCCCACTACCAAAACTTGGCCATGCANTCTTCACCCCTCCCTCCTTCCCAGACTCTACCTTGTTTCCCCAGAGGTGCAGGGAGGTGGAAATGTGGGTTATGATCAGTTCATCATACGTGGTTTCTGCCACTACTCAGGGAGAGGAGTCTTTCCCCTGCTCCAATGTGGGATTCCTCCCACAGGAGAGAGTTCATGGACTTCTCCAGCACGAGTCTATCCCACAGGCAATAGTTCTCCACAAATTGCTGCAATGTGGGTCCCTTTCCATGGGGTGCAGTCCTTCAGGAGCAGCCTGCTCCAGCTTAGGTCCCCACAGGGTCACAACTCCTACCACGAAGCCTGCTCCAGTGTGGGCTCCTCTCTCCACAGGTCCCTGCCAGGAGCCTGTTCCAGCATGGGCTTTTCATGGATCAGAGCCTTCTTTTGAGGTGTCCAGCTGCTCTGGTGTGGGTCACCTCCACAGGCTGCAGGTGGATCTCTGCATTCCCCATTGACCTCCATGGACTGCAGGGGCACAGCTGCCTCACCATGGTCTGCACCATGGGCTGCAGAGAAATCTCAGCTGAGGCTCCTGGAGCACCCTTGCTGCTCCTCTTCCACTCACCTTGGTGTCTGTAGAGTTGTTTCTGTCATGTATTCTCAACCCACTCTCTTATGAACACACTATTTCTACATTTTAATCTCTTTCTCTTCTTAAATATGCTACCACAGAGATGTTGCTATAATTTCTGATTGGCCCAGCCTTGGCCAGAAGCACATCACTCCTGAAGCTGGCTGGCATTCCATATGTTGTACGAGAGTAAAGCCTCACACAGTTTCTCACAGAATTCACCTCTCTAGCCCCCCACTACCAAAACTTGGCCATGCAAACCCAGTTTACATGTTTTAGCCCATCATTTAGGAACCTTTCTTTAATGCTTACACACTTCTCAGTTCCTTGCCATCTGTGGATTTGCTTTCCATAGCATTGTCAGTAACCTTTATGACTCAGATTTCTCCAGCTCATAGTCAAAGAAACACCCTATTGTTTTTTTCTGGTAGAGAAAGAGTCCTCTCTAAACTTAATCACTTCATTAAAGCAAAGTTAGAGATGTAGTCCAAAACTGGCTTAAGAATTGATATTCACACGCAGTGTTGGGCCTTATTTAAAGCTTAGACATTGATCCAGGCATGATCAATCTCGAGACAATTGCTTACTTTCTCTTAATCTGAGTGACACACCAGCAATATAGTGAGGCTGAACAGATAAGCCACTTTGAAAAAGTGGACTGGCTGCAAAGCAAACCTGATACTTTGACTGGACTGCACAAAGTCGTACACATACAGTTTCTTTCATGTTTATTCTTATACATTTTTAAGACCTTCCCTCATGTGTCTGCTAGTTCTTTTAAGTAACCTTGGTCTGACAGCCTTTGAGGACTGAGAGAACAGCCCAAAACTAGTCTTGGCAAGTTGTTCTTGAGTAAGAAATTATTTCCTCCTTGTTAGGAGAAGTTGTGGGCTCCTGGTTCCTTCTGACTCCTTCTAAGCTGCTTGAACTTTCATTCTTCTTCTCGCATGTCTCTTCCTGTTCCAAGGTAGGAAAAAACAAATGTATACTGGGGAGAGGTAACATGGTTGGTGGCAGACGTCACTTTTCTTTTCAGACCTGTGGCAAAACACTTCCTGCATGCAAGATCTATGAGGGAGCTCAGGAAACTGGAATAAAGATCTGAGCAAAGAAAATGAGTGGCAAAGATTTTGAGGAAAAAACAGGGACTGGGAAGACTAAGACAATAGGCAAAAGGGGAAAGAAGGAAGGTGTAAAAGGAACAAGAGAGAATCTCAAATGCAGGAGTAGAAAAAGAAATGAAAGAATAGCAAGCAAATGGAAGAAATACTTCTTAAAAAGTATTGAAGAAACAAGTCCTTATGCTGAAGACTTCATAAGACATTTGGATATTTTGTTTATGCTTTAAGATAAAAAGAAAGAGGACAGTATACTGCTGTGAAGCTACTTAGTGTTCATTCATATCTTCCTTCTATGGCTGTTTGTGGTATTTCTGTGGGCTTCCTGGAAGTGGAAAGATAGTGGGCTAAAAGCAATTGCAGTTTGGCTATTAAAAGGACTGAAAAAGGGATTTCTGAATGCACATTTCATAAGGATAGGCTAGGGGTTGTTACCTCTCAAAATTGACTTGTAGCAGCAGACAGAAGTTTCATGTGTTGAGAAGTTGAAAAAAAAATGTTACACAATGATATGTTTCTGTTTGTTGACTTTGAAGTTTGCTGTGGGGTTTCTTTTTCTTTCTCTTTGTCTAATCATCATTGTGTTCATGGTGTGGAAAACACTCCCAATAAACAACTTTTGCCTTGGCATCTCTTAATTTTTTTAATCATCCACAAAAGATCTTTAAAGTCTGACTACTCCTCCACTGTGAACATTATCCTTGGATCCTTTTCTCTTGAGGTCCTGAACTGAATTTGAAACACTGATATATTTGCTTTTACAATAATGTGTTACTATATCAAACCGTGTTTTTGAGAGTCCCCTATAGAATATAGAATATTTTATAGTTTTTGAATATCAAGAATCTGGGAAATAATATAATTATACAATATCCTGAGCTGGGAGAAATCCTTCAGAATTATTGAAGTCCAGCTCCTGGCCTGCACAGGACACCCCAAGAATCTCACTACATGCCTGAGAGTATTGTCCAAACACTTGAACTCTGTCAGGTTGGTGCTCTGACCACTGTCCTGGGGAGGCTGTTCCAGTGCTCAAGTACCCCAGGGGTGGAAAACTTCCTCCTGACATCTAACCTAAACCTCCCCTGACTCAGCCTCATACCATTTCCTTGGGTCCTGTCACGGGCCACTACAAAGCAGAGATCAGCACCTGCCCCTCCTCTTTCTCTCACAAGGAAGTTGCAGACTGCAACTCAGTCTCCTCCAAGATGAACAGACCAGGTGACCTCAGCTGCTCCTCGTTTGGTTTCACCTCCAGGCCCTTCAACATCCCCGTGGCCTCCTTTGGACACTTCGATAGTTTAATATGTTCTTTATATTGTGGCACCCAAAACTGCCCCCAGCACTGGAGGTGAGGCTGTCCCAGCCCAGAGTAGAGCAGGACAATCCCTGCCCTTGCCCAGCCGGCAATGCTGTGCCTGATGCCTCCAGGACAGGGTTGGCCCTCCTGGCTGCCAGGGCACTGCTGCCTCAGATTCAACTTGCCATTGACCAGGATCCCCAGGTATCTTTCTATAGCTCTGCTTTCCAGCAGCTCACTCGCCAGTCTATGCACATCACCAGGTGTCCTGTCCCTCTGTAGAAGAGGGAATCAGGAAAGATTCTTTTTGATAGATTTCTGTGACGAAAATAGAGTGCAAACACGGCAATATTATATCTGAGAGCTGTTTATTTTAAAAGAAGGGTGTTCCTGCCAAAGTGGGGTAGAAAAGAGAGCAGAGAGGAGAAAAAGAGAGACAGAGAGAGAAACAGCGGACAGGGACATATCATCGCGGCTGCACCTCAGGCGCCCTATTGGCGCCAGCTCAGCAGACGGAGCGTGGGTGCTGCGAGCAGCGCGGAGGAGCCAGCGCAGCTCTTGTCACCGGCAGGGCGCGATTTCCGAGCGGCGCTGGCACCGTGTCTCCTGCGCTCACGGACGACGGCCGCGGGCTGGGCGCAGGCAGCGCTGCTCCGCCGGGAAAACACTGCAGCCGGGCAGGACAGCTGCGGACAGGGAAG
Source organism: Irena cyanogastra (assembly GCA_013397155.1). Classification (NCBI taxonomy): domain Eukaryota; kingdom Metazoa; phylum Chordata; class Aves; order Passeriformes; family Irenidae; genus Irena; species Irena cyanogastra. The sequence continues at coordinate 11,836 of VWZV01016235.1, forward strand.
CAGGACCGCAGGGAGAAAAGGCGAGGGGGCCAAGCCCAACCTCCGGGCGAGCTCCCGCTCCCTCCGTGAAACCCGGTGAAAAATGTCAGTGTTGAAGACAGATGTAAAGTAAACCCCTAATGCAATGCAAACTTCTGATAAAGATAGGTAATGCAGACTTGCTTTAGAAAATATTTGACTTTTAGAAAACTCCATAGTTGCTCTGCCATGTACCCCTGAGAAAGTGACAAGCAGAGTGGCAGATAAGGCACCAGATAAGATGGGTACAGGCTACAGGTGGGTTTTTGTTGTCTCTTTCTGTGCTAGTCTTAAGATGGGGCTTTTACATAACCAATCACTTAAAGGAGGGCTGTGCTAATGCTTTGACAAGATGGCCAGGGATATATTCACAATTGTCTTAATGTTGAAAAATGAACCGTATTTGGAAACTGAGTGTTTAGAGGAGTAAGTTAGTTTTTATAAAGCATGTGTTTGAAATATTAAAAAACAAAAACAACAAAAAAAGCCAAACTGGAGTGTTATTTGGGAAGTGAACAAGTACAAAAGCCAATACTAACATCAGGGTACACACTGAGTTTAAGGTAACCTTAAACTCAGTCTTTAATAATTGCAATCTGCTGTACCCTGTGTAACAGAAAGAACTACGTTAACAGTTTTTCTGCTCAGGCACCACATATTTCCATTACGAAGCCAGCCTCATTTAATTAGCATCATGTAGTAAATTAGTAGTTGTGAGGACTGCTGGGTACAAGGGAATCTTCATCTTCTCACCATCTACTTAATCCTCAGTCAATGTTGAGATTACTGTTTACTTAATTTACATATACGAGAAAATATGCTGACATCCTGCTCAGATATTGTGATTCAACCACTTTATGGATTTGGGGGAAAAAAAGTGTTCTATGGACAGCAGTCAGGAGTACTACTTTCCCATTGTATCTTTGTGAGGGGGTGCAGAGTGGTCACATATACTGAAATTGCTTTTCCTTGTATGTATTAGGCAGATTGGTTTGTTTTTATTAGAAATAACAATAGTTAATTTATAAAGTATAAAAAAATAAAGTTTACATGGCAAAACATGATATCTGAAAAAAGTTAGAAAAACCCCAAACTTTAGGTTCAAAATTAGTTTTCAGATACAATGAACATTTAGGTAAAGAGATGATTTTGGATGAAGAAATTTCTGATATAAGAGAAACTAATTTGCATTATTTCATATCTCCTTTCTTTACTGCTAAATGCAGTTACAATGAGACAAAAATAACTTTTTCTATTAATGTCTGCTATTCTAATCTTGTTTCAGCACATTAGAAAGAAGTTTATTGGGAAAATATCTGGTAATACTTTTCTTTTTAAACATTTTAAGCACTTTGGTAATCTTCATAGCACAGAAAAATGCTTATATTTTATAACAGATGCTTCAGGTGGGAGGAGTTCTCCAGTGGCATTTTGGTCTTTGCAGAGATGATACTGACAATGGTCCTCACATCCTACAGCCCAAGCAGAAGACCAGGCTAGATTTCTTCAGGGGAATGAACTGCAAATATTTACAATATCCTCTTTGCATTTGTTGGATAACTACCCATCTCATTGAAACCAGTAGAAATTCTATCATTCCCTGTAGAGGGACTTGCTTATGGGTATGTGGATATGCATAAAATGATTGCATGGAAATAATCCTTTTATCCTAATTTTTAGCGTTTGCAGTACTCTGTTGATTAGTAATTAAGAAATGAATGAATGAATGAATAAATAACTAAGGAATGTACCCAATTCACAGTAACTTGAAGATCAAAAATACATAGAGAGGAGCAATTTTTACTGTGTTTAGAGTTACTCTATTTATGGGGTTTCAAAGTAGCAAAATTCTTTGTGCAAAAATCTGAAACCATGGATGAAAACTGCTCTGAAAAATCATTCTGGTAAATGTGGAAGACAGTAATGTGTGAAAGAGATACTGCTGCCTATAGTTTTGAGTAGCTCAGCTGTGAGCTTATATGAGGTTATGCATAAATAAATGATCATTATTATAAAGTGAAATTGTTCTAACAAGTTTGAGTTAGCTGTGTTTCTGCAGTACAGGCTTTTGATGACAAAAGCTTATTTTCATAAAATTTAAGTATTTAATTCATGGCTGTCACACTCATACCAATGCTTAAGCCAGTGGAATTACTTAGAAACATGTAATGGGATAATGATTTTCTTTGGCATTGAGTATTTTTCAGTTGACTAGAAATGTGGTAAAATGCTACTGCAGTTTTTGAAGTAGTTGGGATATTTTCAACTGCCAGGTAGTAAATGTATTAATGTTTTACATATGCAGTAGAAATTTTAACTTGGGTGAGCTGTAGAATCACAATACTGTTGGTTATAACTTTTTAAAAAAAGTGTGATTTATATTACTTGCAACAATTCATACAAACACATTATTCCTGATATTGTGATTGATTTTGTCAAAAAAACCTAGTCTCACACTGGCATACTAAGAACGTCAGAATAGACATTTTCAAGGAATACCAGTAAAACTGATTAAAATATACATAAAGTGCAAAAATTCTATAATTATTTAATACAGAAGAACCATGTTTTAACATTTATGCCGGGGTTCGGGTGCAGCTCCAGGGATCGCGCGTCCCATTCCGGTTAGCTCTTGCTCCGACCCAGCACAAATGGGTACAATCCAGTACCTCCTCTGGTTTCGTGGGTTTCTGCCTTCGGCAGAAGCATGGCAGTGATGAGGAAATGAAGAGAGGACTTTTGCAGGGTGTGACACTGGTTTATCTGCCCAGAGCAGGAGCCTCACAAAAGTGAGATCTCCGCTCTGTGCAGCACCTTATAAACGAGGGTGGGGAGAGGGGAGGGGTACAGGCAAGGGGCCAATCAGGGATGGGGGGGTGACCTGAAACAAAAGGAACCTCAGTAACCAATAAAATGAATAAAAGGGAGGAGGGAGAAACTGAGATCCTGTTGAGTCCCTCGACAGACTCCCTGGAATTCTCTAGACCCAGGGTGGCGCTGTAGAGAGACGACAAGTCTCCAAACCCATGAAGTAACATAGCCACGGCTCAGGGGAAACCTGATAAAACCCAATAACACACCACAACAAACATTGGCAAACTTTGCTTTGAGATTTGGAAGGAATTGTGACATAGTTTAAACCCTGAGGGTGATTTTTATGTTCTCAGTTTTAGATAATGGAATCAGAGGGTCCTTCTGTTGCCTTGCCCATTGCCTGAAAGACAGAGAGCATTACTTTTCTTGAAGCTCTTGGAACCAGGAAGGCAGAACATTTTTTAGAATTCATATGCTTCACGTGGCTGTTTCTCAGCTGAAAAGAAAAGACTAGCTGGTCATCTCTTTGTCTGTGCTGTCTTCTGGGGGAACAGGGAGCATTGCAATGATCATGAAACTTCTCAGTGGAGACAGGTTTCAGTAAATGCTGGCAAGGATTAGAAAATAATTTCTTATACACGAACTGTTTGACTGATGCATCCTCTTAGGAAGCATGTTAATACAACTAAGTGGATAAAGATTCTCTTCAGCAACTTGAAATGAGTTTTTTGGAGGACACTATTTTGATGGCTAACAGCTGGCCTGAAGGCTCACAAAGTTACAAATAATCCTAATTATAATTTTATAACTAAAGCATAACTGAGTATATAAAAAATTATGTAACTACCTTAATTATATAACTACCTTAATTATATAACTCAACCAGTCTGGACCATTGGGGAACAGGCCTGGGCCACTGGACACACGGGCAGCTATTGGCCAGTGAGCTGGATAGAAACTGGTTCAGTCAATCAGGACTAACTGTGCAGACCTTCAGAACTGTGTAAGGAGAAGAGCACTCAATCAAAGTTGTCTGTTGTCACATGAACCTTGGTATGTTCTGTCGTGTGCCTGTCTCCAACATCCGTGACAAGTGGTCACCACTGACGTGATACAACAAGCTGCTGTGGGTGCTGTGGGGAGACAGAGGGCAGTGGGGATTGCTGCCTGCAGCCTGCAGGGCTGCAGAGAGCAGCGGGGAGAGCCGTGGTAGTCCTGGGGGAGCAGCGGGTATAGCTGCAAGCAGCGGAGAGAGTTGCGGAAGGGAGCAGAGAAAGCTGCATTGGTGCAGACCCTTTGTGAATAGACGACACTGCCAGGAAATACAGGAGCGTGGGCTTCAGTGCAGGAACACCCTGTTGTCAAGTTATGAACTCTTCTTTAAAGAAATGGGGGATAAAATATGATGAGAGGGCTTTGCTCATGTGCTAATGTGGTCTGAGAATCAGGGATTGGATGTGACTGAAGGAGCTGCCCTGAATTTAAAAGCATGGGAGTGGGCTGGCAGATTTCCAGTCGAAGCAGCCTTCATAGGCAATGAGACCTCCATAATGTCATAAAGCCCTGGAGGCTCATTCTGGACTTTTTAAGGTGGTTAAAGGCCAAGTGTGACACGAGGACAGGGGAGGGGACACTGTGGGCCCTGCCCACTAAGGTGAGCAGTGAGGACAGGGCACTGTGAGGAGCAGAGGGAGGCGTGGACGCCACAGCAGATGTGTGTGAGAGGAGGACGAGCTGCATTGCACCGTGAAGCTTCACGGAGCTGCGCCACCGCCCATGCCGGGACATCCTGCCAGTGGAACATCCTGCAGTAGTGTGGAGCTGCGCTGCTGGCCCGTTCCACGACACATCACTAGTGGAGTGTGCCGATCACACCGCAGCTCCACAGCTGCTCCTGGCTGCTGTGAGGCCATGGCTGGCCACTGCGAAGCCATGTCTGCTGCTGTGCCACGCCATGCTGCTGTGTCAGGCGAGTGTTTGCCAACCGTGCTGGATTTCACTGGCCCTGCAGCTGCACCGCAGCGGCGCATGGCTCCCGCAGAATCGGGGAGCCCTGTGGCTGCACTGAGTGCACCCGCGTGGCGATTCCAACCACGCGTGCTAGAGCTACACGTATCCCTCACGACCACGGATGTGCTCGGACTGCCTCCTGCCAAGGCTGGCTGGCTTGGCTCCGAGACTGCGCCTACGACCCAGCTTCCTTTGGGCATGTCCACTTGCCGCTGAGGTTTGTGGACAGACCTTGGAGACGTCATTTTGGATTCCCAGATGCCAAGCAAATGTCATACCCAGAAGCAGCGGCAGAGTAGAGAACTACCAAGTTGCAGTGCTGCAAGCATTGTTGCCACCACTATCAGAGCTGGCCCAGCTCCTGGGATATATACTGACTAGGGATTCAAAAGACACCCGAGGAGACAACCAGAGCCATTGCCCCCTGTGGACCCCCAAGAGAACGCTGCTGCCACTGCAGTGCTGACAGCCACACCTGACCTGACCAGTGTCTGGCAACAGGTAAAGCAAGCCACAACTGCAAGTAGGGATTTTGGGGGAGTGGACAGAATTGACGTGCCCCTGTCGGGTGGTTGGGAGTCTGGAGCTGGGACACTTGATGTATACCCAGTGCTAAGAGGCTGTGGAACTGCCCCCAATAAATATATGTACCCTTCCAGTCGCCAGGTCTTTCCAAGCTACAACAGCTCATTGCCAGCTATGGACTGGGGTCTCCTGCCATTGCTAACATGCTGCTGTTTCTAACCACTGAAGGAGTGACACCTTTGGATACCAAGCAGCTAGCAAAATTGATCTCTACCCCAGTTCAATATATGGTTTTTGAATCAACATGGTTCAACATGGTGACGCAGTACAGAGCAGCAGGAGCTAAGAGACCTAAAGGTCTCACCACAAGACTGACGCTTTGGGGCGGAGGTTCCTCAACTTCTAGGACTACCACCACTGGAGAACCCACACCTTCAAGCCCAGTTACACCCATTAGTGCTGGCACAGGTAGAAGATGCAGGCATTATTTAAAGTAGTAAACATGGCTAACCCGACCCAAAGGTATTCAAAGATCAGACAGGGGGTCAAAGAACCATACCTGCAATTCATAGAGAGACTGCAGGATGCCATGGAAAAACAAATTGTGAATACTGAGGCCAGAAACCAATTAATTTTACAAATGGCAAGGGACAATGCTAATGAAGATTGCCAGAAAATCACAGAACTGCTGCCAAATGAAAATCCATCATTACAAGAGATGATAAATGCCTGTGCCAAGGTTGGATCTGATTCCCACAACATGTCCTTATTAGCAGATTCCATTGTGGCTGCTGTAAAACTGGCATCCCAGTGTGGATGTGGACAGATGTGGACAACAAGGCCACCTGAGAGTGAACTGTCCCTGCAAGCCCACTCTAATGGGGACATTTCAAGGACAGAGGAATGTAAACTTTAACTATAACTGGTCATACAGCCAGAAAATGCAAATACAAAGTCTATACTAACAGACAATGTTTTCAGGACCAGGGAAATGGAAGACCAAGGGGAACATATGGGATGATACTAGCATCTTCCCACCTTCCCGTGCAAGCCTATGTGACCAGCTCACAGGAAGGACTAGAGGATCAGCTGGAACGGATGTTTCCATCTCCAAATCAACAATAAGCACTTTAAACGTACATAAAGTCCCTCTTGAGGCCCAGGGGCCCATTGGGAGAGGATTGACTACACTGCTGATCAGGAGATCCAGTGCGGGCCCATTGGGAGAGGATTGACTACACTGCTGATCAGGAGATCCAGTGCGACTTTGCAAGGTATCTTTGTACACCCAGGTGTTATAGATGTTGATTTTACAGGAAAAACACATGGTATAATGGACAAATTTACATGGACAAATACATGGTTGATACGTGGTATCAACCCCTACTCCACCCATGCTGTCCCTGCTAAAACCCTAATTGCTCAACTCATCCCTTTTAAGTTTTCTTTAAGTCCCAAAAACAGATCCTAAGGTGCAAAGAGACGGAAGTTTCGGGTCAACAGGAGAACCTCAGGTGTCATTGGACCCAGGTCACGTGTGATCAAAGACCTAATATGGTGTGTAGCATTACAATGCCTTGGGCAAGACCCTCACAAATAAAGGTCTGAGGGATGACTGATGCAGGGACAGATGTCACTATCATCTCTGCCAACACCTGGCCTTCATCATGCCAAACCATGACTGTGGGAACTGCCATTTCTGGCCTTGGAGGGACCACACAGAGCTGGTTGAGTTGCAGATCTGTGTTGGTCAGAAATCCAGACGGTCATATACCCACGATTTGGCCATACATCACCACTGCACCACTTAGCCTGTGGGGTGGGGGTGTACTATCAGCTTGAGGAGTCCAGGTGGGGAGGGATTTTTAACAGGGGCCACTGTATTAAAGGGTGTAAAATATCCCATATAGCCCTAGAATTCCTTACAACTCAACCTGTGTGGGTACCACAGTGGTCCTTAGAGAAAGAGAAACTGCATTCCCTTAAATCCTTGGTAATAGAACAACTAACTCAAGGACACATAGAACCATCCATAAGCCCATGGAACACCCCAGTATTTGTTATAAAAAAAGAAGTCTGGTAAATGGATGCTGCTCCATGACTTGAGAAAAATCAATGCTGTCATGTCCCTGGTGGGTGCAGGTGACCCCGCGGGGGTTTCCCCGGGCAGGTGCTGTCAGGGTGTCTGCAGCACCCAGAACGTCTCTGCTTGGGGCCACACGACAGTTCCTCCAGCCCACCAGATGCCCGAGCCCGGATGACGTACTTGATGCCGCACCAGAGAAAGTGAGAGGACTCCTTGTGTGGTGAATCCAGGGGGATTTATTCAGGAGAGGTCTGAGGATCCAGACAGGGAAGGGGAAGGGACAGGAACATGCAGGGACACATCCACAACTGGAGGGAACCACAGCGAAGGAGCCTCGAACAAGGGAGGGTCCAGGGGTTATAACTGGGGAAAGGTGGGAGGGGTAAGGGTACATGGCAACCAATGGGAAAGGGAGTCAGGGGAGGAACTGAGATGACAAAACTGGGGAAGCACCAGTGGGAGAGGACTAGGGGAGTGGTCTTACACAGAAACCAATGGGGGAGCAAAGAACATAGAGCTGTCTGGAGCTAGGGGTGGTTAACAATTGACTGACAGTATATCATTTGCCTTGGGGAGCAGTGAACACTGGGAAATGGGGCCAGGCTCTCACCCTAACCTAAACTATAGTGCCTTCCCAGGGCATCCTGGCCCTGTCCCTTTCCTGGCTGTNTGTAATTTCTGAAAAAAATGCAGAGATTTAGAGTAGAATATCCCTTTTGTATAGCTGGAATATATATTGAACTATTTTTTTACTGACAGATTAAAAGAGATATTCCTCTGTTTTTCATAATATGAAAACGAGGGTTTTGGTTTGATGTTTTTTGTGCTTTTTTTTTCTTTCCTCCAACATCTAAATCTTCTAATTGGCTTTTTCTTACATGTAGGTATTTTTATCTGGGCAATACCATCACACTATGTGTTTTATACAACAGCATTTTCTGATTTTCAAAACTGAGGTCAGAGTTAAATTTACTTTCAGTTTTACATATATGAAAATGAGTGGGTTTTGTACATTACATAAGTGAAAACTCTGATAATTTGGACTGATTATTATTACTTCAAAGCCAATAACAAAACTAACAACTGTGACTAAGTTGCATTGCAGTTAAGTGCAAAGGGACGCAAGAAAAAGATTGATCTTTGAAAAAAAACTGTAGAAACCACAGTCTCTTAAGGTCAAATAAAAATGTAAGCTAAAATTAAATGCTGTAAAGTAACATTTCATAGCTAATCTTAAATACTGTATTCCCAAAGATTTAAATGTTAATAGTTAGAAATAAAACTTCAATTAAACATTTTAACACAGAAAATATGGATCCCAGATTTTTACAGTGAACTTTTTTCATCAGTAACTAACATGCTTTTTTATAGAGTAGTTATCATAGAAATAAAAATTAACTTAAAGTTAGCAATAACTTTTAGCTAATACCTATNCCAATCAGGACTAACCACGCAGACCTCCAAAACTGTGTGAGGAGAGTAGCGCTCAATGACCGTTGGCTGTTGTCGCGTGACCCTCGGTGCGTTCTGTCGCGTGCCTGTTTCCAGCACCAGCCACACACTATCAAGTAGGCTGTAGAACAATATGGCAACATAAACAGTTATATAAAAGGACTATATATATATACAATATATATATNTTCCTCCAACATCTAAATCTTCTAATTGGCTTTTTCTTACATGTAGGTATTTTTATCTGGGCAATACCATCACACTATGTGTTTTATACAACAGCATTTTCTGATTTTCAAAACTGAGGTCAGAGTTAAATTTACTTTCAGTTTTACATATATGAAAATGAGTGGGTTTTGTACATTACATAAGTGAAAACTCTGATAATTTGGACTGATTATTATTACTTCAAAGCCAATAACAAAACTAACAACTGTGACTAAGTTGCATTGCAGTTAAGTGCAAAGGGACGCAAGAAAAAGATTGATCTTTGAAAAAAAACTGTAGAAACCACAGTCTCTTAAGGTCAAATAAAAATGTAAGCTAAAATTAAATGCTGTAAAGTAACATTTCATAGCTAATCTTAAATACTGTATTCCCAAAGATTTAAATGTTAATAGTTAGAAATAAAACTTCAATTAAACATTTTAACACAGAAAATATGGATCCCAGATTTTTACAGTGAACTTTTTTCATCAGTAACTAACATGCTTTTTTATAGAGTAGTTATCATAGAAATAAAAATTAACTTAAAGTTAGCAATAACTTTTAGCTAATACCTATTAATGAAGAAAAGGTAGCCAAATCTAGTGTGGCTGAAAAAATCCGATCCACAGCCTGTGCTTTCTAGACTAAGTAGTCCAAAGTCAGTATAATTTCTTACATATTTTTCTAATTTCCAAGTACTACAATCTCTTAAAATCTCAGAAAGAAATTATAAAATCTGCAGAAAATCAGCTATTTTAATAAGAAATATTGTAAAATATAAGCTGGAGTTTATTAACATTATGGAAAGAAAAATTGAAATTCTCTCATATCTCCACATATATTTTACTACTTTTCCCTTATGAGAAATAGGAAGAATACTGTGGAAGAAGTACCTTGGATTTTTTTTTTTTTTGTGTGTAGATTATTTTGTGTCTGAGAACATCAACATAATAATCTTGTGTTATTCAAAAGAACAGAGAAGTAATGTAAAGAAGTAAATTAAATTTCTAAATTAAAAAAAATCCATATTATCCTCAAGTTTAAGATATTTGTAAAGAATGAGATATTTGATGGAGAATTAGCTACTACTACATCTTTTAATTTCAATTGCAATGTTGGCAAGGCTACCTATGGACTTAACCATATGGGCTTAACCTAAAAGTATAAGATGATAGCTTTTTAAAATGGATATTTAGACTCAAAAGGATGTAGACCCAGAAGAATTTGCACAACAGAATTTAGTAAACATTCTCCTACCTTAGAGGTAACCTAAAACTTTATTTGCTTGATTTGTTCTCATATTTGCTTTAAAAAATGGAGAAACAACTTTTCTCTGATTTGGAAATATCTAAGGAAAATATGCGAGATCTTTTAAAAAAAAGGTCAGAAATAATTTGACATTTTGACAAGAATGTTTTCTTTTTTTTGAAATGGCTGAGCTTAATTTTAAATCTGATCTACAGAGGTAGTGCAATATATATATTAAGTTAATCAACTTTCATACAGCTTGTAAATTAAACCCACTTACTGCACATTCTGTTACTTAAACACAAATTGTAAATTTTACTTAATGGTAGGTTCTAATGATGTGATTTCATGTACAGTACTAACTTTATTAAATAATTAAGAAATGCAATTATAATTTTTAGGTATCTATTTGAAGATATTTATGAACCTCTTCCTGGCACTAAAACTCTTTAAAAAACAGTTCCTTACAGATATAAATGTGACTCTTTTAAAGTAACTAAAGTAAATAACATTTTTGACCATATATGCTACAAAACACATAAATTCATTACATCAGAAAGAAATCTTTTTCATTTCCATGGAGCTACTTATATGTGTAAAAGGAAATACTTCTGGTGCATAATTACTGGATTGATATTTACAGTATTTTCCAGTAATGGCTGTTCAGCTGTCAGAATTTCTACATTTCATAACCCTAGTCCCTCAACTTTGAGATATTCATGATATACTTCATCTCCTGATTTACAGAAAACCCCTCCTAAGCATATCAGAAATATTTGTTACATTCATGCACAAGAATATTTTTTTATTAGAAGAGAGTTGTCTGAATTTTAAGGTTCATGATACAATCCATGCTTCATATTAGTGAGATATTTATAGTAAAAGTTAGCTAGAGGGCAAGAAAAGAAAACAGCAAAACAACACAGAATTCTGTTTATTTATCAGGGGAAAGGATATTTAACAACAAGAGGTTGTATAGAGTCATACTGGTTCATCCTAAAAAGTTTATTTACTGCTTTAGAAAGTTGTCAAGGGTTGTTTTTATTCAGTAAGGACAGAAAATCCATGGCAACAGATGACCCTAAGACTATTTACTAAAATTTTAAAGGTAGGTAAGAAAAAGCAAGCACAGAAAAATCAAACAAAGAACTGTAAGAATGTTTAAAGGACTCGCAAGTGTATCTCCACAAAGCTTCATTAAAATAGCTTTTGGCTAGTAAATACATCGTTTGTCACATACATTGAGAGGTTTAATAAATGGTCACAATGATAACAGCAATTATACTACAGACTTTGCAATGCTGGATAAGAACACTAAAATTATGAGGGCAACATGTCTTTAGTCATGAGAGAGATATCATTAAAGCAAAGTGTGTATCACAATGAATCATTTATTCCTTTATCTGTAGGTAATATTCTGTTATGCGAAAATGCAGATTACAGCAGCCTTAACAGCACAGTGGAAATCCTGGGAACACCAGCTGACCTGTTTAGGTCACGATCTACTTTTTGCTAGTGTAACATCAGGGTGTAGAAAGAAAGCATAATAATCCAGGCTCTAGTTTGGACAGAAAAGCACAGTTAAAGAAGTAGGTGTGCAACTGACATCAAATCTACAAATCTGCAAAACAGAGCAACACTTCACTAGGTATTTTAACAGTACAGAGAACTCCTCTCCTTTTGAACATTTATAGTATTTCTGTGTAAGGCCTCTGAGAGAATCATATAACACAGATGTTAACAGATTAATAATGGTGCTTCATAAGAGCAGCTGTGTCGGAAAGAAGTGAACACCACAGCTCTTAGAAGTTTATTCCTTATGATCTGACATACCAAAAGGCAAAGCAAAGAGCAGCTTTGTTAACTGCTAGTGTATTTTAGGATCTGTGTCTAAAAAAGGGAATTCACCTGGTTAAGGAAATGTCACCTTTTTAGTGTGAAGAAAGGGCCTGAAACCTGTGTGTGTGTGTGGGGTGGGGGGGTGATGGCTGTGTAACAACAATACACAAATCTCAGATTGGTTTGGTTTGGGTTTTGTACATTGCGATGCTGAAATCTGATTGATTTCTCAGGAAACCTCCTTTCCCAAGCAGATGGTGTGTTGGAAATTCGGGCAGCATGGTCACACACATTGTTAAGGACGTATCTTCAGTTCCAAGACCTGCATAGGCTCTCTTCCTTTCTGCTTCTAGTTTACAAATGTAGCATTTAAATTCTGTAAAATCGGTGTTTTTCTGTGGAATGGTGTTTCATTGGAAGGTTTAGGGTCAGAGTTAATTGCTTTTGCTCTGTGCACCATGTTTTGGAGCTGTATAAGGAAAGCTTACCTATGCCTGTAAGAGTTTTCTTTTTTTGACTGGATATCCCACTGCTTCCTATCTTTTAAAGCTAAATGTTGTGCCAAGAGATTAATGCATGTCTTCCACACCATCAAATTATGTTTTAGTGAAATGTCAGTGGTGCACAAAATGCACTTTCACATTGGCATTAATTTAATGATTTTGCTTTTGATCCCATATGGTAAACTTTTACAACTCCTAATTACTGTGAGTTTCACACATAAAGAAGAAGTTCAATTTAAAAAAGTCTTTCTGAAACAGACTCTTTAACTGCATGGGCTAATTATGCTGCTGTTACTCAAGCAGGAATTCTGTATGAGTGAAAATTATTGGCTGCTGTTTATATATTGTATAAATGCTATATTTATCCCTGACACTTCACTGCTTAACTATGCACATATGCATAGAATCTGGCTCCTAAGAGCCTATTTGTTCCAGCTGTACTTCTGTGAGACCATAATTTTATTTCTGACATCAAAACGGGTTGCTGTAGAAATGATCATGTAAAAAACTTCAGCTGAGAAGAAAATATGGACTCAACAGATAATGAAAATTGTTATTTTCATTAATGATTTTCTTGATGGAGTGTAGGGCATGTTTATAAAACCTGTCATGCCAAAGTTGGAGAATAAGATAAAAATGAGAATTATATTTTTCATTTGAAGAAGCCATTGAAAAATCAACAAGAAACTCTGTAAAGACATATGTAAAGTTGAACACAAAACCACGTTTTAGAACAGGCAAAATAAGTGCAGCAGAACTTCAGAAAAAAGATCTGGGGAACCTTGAACTCTAACACTGATTTTTAAAACAACACAAATGTAATTCTGGAAAGTATTAACAACAAAGTCATATGAAAGGCCTGGAGATAATTATTCCATGCATGTGACCTTTTGTGAGATTTTGGCTTTCTATACTCTGGTTAGCTAGAAATAACTTTTATGATGAATTTGAGAGCATCAAGGAAGAGGAAAGAAAAAACCAGAGATTTTGAAAGTATGAGTTACAGGGAAACACTGAAAAAAAGTTGGTTTTTTAAAAGTCAATAAAAAAAAGAAAAGAAGACTACAGGAGGGCATGCTAATAAAGATGTACATCAGCTTTGATTGGAGAAGGATAAGAACAAAAAAGGCTTAATTTACACCAAAGGAGATTTACCTTAGGTGTTAGAGAAAAACCTACAAGCACAAAAACCAGTCCTTGTAGTAAATCACTGGAACAGATTGTCCTTGTAGATTAAATTATGAAATCATCTTCTCTAGGGTCTTTAAGGAGAAGATTGGGCAAACTAACACCAGTCTAATCCTTGTGCACTAGATTCCAAGTCCATTTCAGATAATATTGAAGATCTACTGATAATATATTCAGATCTGTTGAAGTTCCTTCTACCTCTCCACTTCCCTTAGATACAATGATTTTTGATTATTAAAGCAGATACTGTACTTTTCCAAGTTGTATGAAAATACTTAAGGCATGCAATTATTTTTAAAATTTTTGTTTAAATAGTTTTTAAAGGTTTATCTAAACAGATGCAGAAATCAAGTCCCTTCTCTCCTTCCCACCAAAAAAAGGACTCTCATGGGGAAACTCCATAAGAAAAAGGAGAGAAAAAAGTGAATAGTTTTGAGGTGTTGGCCAAATAAGCCAATATCAAATGACATATATAATAGTAAGTGTTTCTGTTGGAAATCCTAAATTCTGTAGGATTCTGGATTTCCTTCAGGAAGGATCTTGGGTCAACCCTTTAGTTTCAAAACATAGTTGGTATAATTTGAAAATGTAAAAAGATGCAAATAGTTGTAGAAAAGTCTTCTTTGATTTTCTTTTCAACTTAAATACAAATTCTTTATTGTGATAGTCAAGTGTCCTCGTTTTAGTGTGTGATAACACTTCTGAC
>VWZV01016236.1:3654-27186 GCA_013397155.1 Irena cyanogastra
CAGAGATGATTGTGATATGATTGCCTCCAAAAATGTGTCTGGCAAGGGAAAAGTCAATAGAAGAAACACGTCTTCTGCAGATGTGTAGACAAATCTTAAAAGGCATTAGGTATCTCTTTTTTCAATAGTTGTTTCCCAGCAGATGTTCCAAAGCAGAAGTCATCACAGAAAATTTTTTGTACGGGGTCACCAGTCACAGGTTTGGGATTCCTGGTCCTTAATGGGCAGAATAGAATCACAAATGCATGACAAACTTGCCAGGGTCAATGAGAGATACTGCCAGTGGTGCTCTAAGTCAAAAGTCCTACCAAAATACACTTGTATCGAAGGAGCTTTCCCTCAAATTGAACACATTCCTTAACAGTTTTCTGAACTGTGCTCTATCTAGGATTAAGGGGGTATACTTTAAAGTAACACAGTTTTTCTTCAAATCAAATGCAATTATTTTCTTCTGTGTTATCTGGGCAGTTACATTCTGTCTGAAGTACAATGTCTTACCATCATGGTGGTAGTTCAAGTACTATAGTGTCTACCTTCTTCTCTATAACCTCAACTAATTGTGTGGTCTGTGTCACTCATTATCAAACACAGCATTCCCTCTGCCTGAACTGTTGCACTTCCATTTCCTCTAGGTACTGTAGGTAGTCAAACAGACAATGAGATTGAATCATTCAACATTTTAAAATAGAACTATCATTTTGTGGATACTTTCCACATTTTCATACCACTCTTGATTTAAAAATACCTACCTGTGTAAGTACTTGAATTTCTCATGGGCTGGATATTGCAAAATCAAAGAGAAATGTAGGCTAGAATAACCTAGTGTACTATTAAAAATAATAGGGTAATGTTAAATAATTGAGTATGCAGTGGAAGATATCAGGAGTGTTTAGCCATAGCATTTCACTGTGATGGAAAATAAACCTGAATTATCTCAAATGTCTTGAAACATTGGAAAAGTTAAGAAAAATCATTGACAGGATGATAGATTAGATAATTAGAACGTCCTTTTTGCCACTAATTTCTCAGTAGCAGACAATGAGTATANTTCTATTGCAATCTCTAGTTTAAAATTATTTTTGTTACAATGTCTTCTATTTATTCCTGTACATGATGACAAACTGTCATTGTTATTGTGTTTAAAATCTGGTAGGAACTGCAAAATAAGCCCTGGTGGAGACAATTGGCTCAGCAGTTTGGAAGTCACAAATATTGCAATTTTAAAGCAGCTAAAGTAAGGAAAATAGGTTTTGGCCATCTATAACTTCTTAACCTTTCATCTGAAGCAGCTTTTGTAAAACAACATCTCTGCAAGGAAAGTAATGAAAAAATCTAGAAGGAAAGAAAAAAAAATCTGATTTTATTTTTTGACTTAGACATTTGTTTGACTTAGCAATGCTTTAAATATATCCTTACAAACTAGAAGGTATTTTTTGTAGCAGTATTACAATAGTGTGATAGTGTTAAAGAAGATTTAACAGTCCAAAATATTGTGTTTTGTAGCATTTATTAAAAGAATGGCTGTTCCCATTTTTGTATTATAAATAACAGTGAAAGATTTTGAAAAATAGAGTCTAACTTTTGATTCTTACTGAAAACCATTCTGGCCATTTCTCAAATTACCTGGTCGTATGACCTAACATGGTTCATCCTATAGAAATTAATCTTGAATTGTCTTGAACATCATAAATAGTCCTGAAGTGCCATAATCTCCAAGTTTTTCTTTATGAAACTATGATGCAATGTGAGCTCTGCTTTTTCTTTGACATGTTATTTGATTTTTAAAAAGCTTTGTGTAAGTACTATTCCACAAACTTGAAACTTATTTGAAATACATTTTTTTCAATCATAGTATTGGATTCACAACATGGAAGGATGAAAAGTAATTTAGTGATTAATGAGTATCAAAAATTTTCATTTAACACCATATTTTAACCCCTTTATGCAACACTCTGAAACACATGCACGCAGGGAAAATGATGTATGGCTGTTTGACCAATTAAATTCACTGGATGGTCCAAGGACTACTGACCATATTTTCTGATGAAATGTAGGCTTCAGAAGTCATCTGGCCTGTAGCACATCTGCCTAGTTCCAAGGAAAACTGCATCCATATTAAACCAGTCTGAAGGTAGGAGTAGCTAGGTTAAATGATTAACAACTTTGGTTTTGTAAACATAATTTATGATAATTGAGCCAGATCATAAAATTATTCATATCAACAAAAATAAGATTAATAATTACACAAATTCTTTTACTGAGAAAATTATGCAATCAGTAATAATATTTGAGGACATTTGCTGCCTGCTGAACACTAAGTGCATGTTCACAGCAGACACATTGAGAAAACCAATTGGAAGGTTTCCAAATAGATTCTTATGGTCTGTCATGTCACTAATTTACAAATTAAATTACTGCTGAAGAGAAATATGATATAATTTTTCAGAACAACTTCAAAGACAGTTACAGCCAATTGTGTCTGTGATTTACACATCAAAGTAGTAATACTAAAAATAGTTATGCGTAGCACTTTGATCCTTAGGTCATGATGCAGTTGTCAAAGGTGGATAAATATTACTTTTCCCACTTTACTGATGAGGATACTGATTTCCTCAGGGTGCTCAGTATAACAAAGTAAAACTGAAAATTATGTCTGTTTTTAGCACATATCACTTGACAAAGCTATGCCAAGAAGTATCCATTGTGCAGAAGCCATATTCCAATTTGTAAAACTGGGGGCCTGGTCCAGAGGACTCTGTAATCAGCACAAGTCTTCACACAGTATTCTTTAGGCTAAAATGCTGTTCCTTGCTCTACTGCTTCACTTCATGACCTACTGCCTCATCGTTGTCTTATATTACTGTATTTCTATGATTTCAATTACATCCTATTGAGCAAGTGAAATGTGAAACTTATCAGTTACCAGGCTGCAGCAGTTTTTCCTGACAATAGTTTAAATAACCAAAGAGATAATGCTATGATAAACTTTGCTGAGCAGCTGGGTAGGTAGGAGACACTAAGGTGATTGACAGTAGTGCATGGAACTGAGGTCAACAGATGGGAAGAGTAGTGGGAGAAGATGCTGCTGGGATGACTGAGAGTTGTACATAAATGCAGGGGACTTCTTGTTCATAGCCTTGACAGAAAATACAGTTTTAGAGAAGAATAAAAAGGAGTGAATGGAGTGAAACAAACCTTTAGACAAAAAAGATCTGTACACTTAAGTGTCACAAAAGAGTGGTTAGGCTGCTCAAAGAATTATTGTCAAAGGTATTGGAAAAAAACAGGTTTTAATATAAATGTATGAAAGTGATCCCCTCTGCTCAGCACCCATCAGACCTCATCTGGGCACTGTATCCTGCTGGGATCCCAGGCAGGAAAAAGGAGAAACAAACAAGAAAGGATCAGGAGAGTCAAGGAGAGTCTGTGGGGCTGGGGCTGGTTTATCATGGAGCAGAGGAGGTGTTGGTGAGCCAGACACCACAGCACACCACAGTGCCTATGGGGAAGTCACAGAGGGGATGGGGCCAGTATCTTCCTAGCATTTCCTGGTCAGGGAATGAGAGACAGGAACATCTGTGAAAATAAAAAGATTCAAGCTGAAGATAAGGAAGAGAAATCAAAATCCCTGTGAGAATCATTAAGTACTGGAGTGGACTGAGCTGCCCAGAGAGATTTTAGTATTCCCGAGTCTGAAGGCTTTCAAGACCTGAGTGACCACAACCCAGAGCACAACATTTAGAAGTCTGTGAAGGGATGCTGCCTGAAGTTCCGGAAGAGAAGGCATTGCCACTGTAAATGTAGCAAAGGTTTCTGAAGTGGCTGCAATGTCAGAAAAAATGCTTTTTGGTTTCATTTGTTCCAGCAGCTTTTACAAACATTTATTTTGAATAAAGTAGACCCAGTTGTAAGCGACCTACAGTGATCATTTAGTTTAACTGCCTGAACACTTCAAGGGTTAACCAATACACAGAATATTTTGAAGGCTATTGACCGAAGGTTTCCTTTTAAGGCACTGGCAGGCATGGAGCAGTAACAACCTCTCTGATAGGCCTCTTTCAGGGTTTGGCCAACCTCTTGATGAAGAAATTCTACTTAATCCCTGAATCCCAGGGAGAAAATATCAGCACCACTCCCCACTTCCATTGTACAGAACAACAGTTCATTCCTCGGCTTCCTTTTCTCCAAGCCAGTCAAACTCTGAGTTCTCAGCCGCTCCTCACAGGATGTGCCTTCCAGCTCTTCCACAAGCTTTTCTCCCCTCCTCTGGATGTATTCAGGGACCTTCACATCCTTTTTAAACTCTCGTGTCCAGCACTGCACACATGATTTGGGGTGTGGCTGCACCACGGCTCAATCCAGCAGGATGATCCCATCTTTTGGCCAGCTGGTGATGCTGTGTGTGGTGCATGCTGAGATGCGGTTTGCCCTCCTGGCTACCCAGGCACATGCTGCTGACTTACACTGAGCCTACTCTCCATAAGCAGTCCAAATCCCTTTCACCTGTGCTTTTTTTCTCAAGTCAAAACTTATTTTCTGGATTCACTGTATACATATGTGTGAAATTTTAGTTATGGAATCTTCAACAGATTCCATGGAGAAATGAAAGTTTTCATATCTTTAATTTAGAATGTAAATACGGTTCTATAGCCTAACGAGGCTAAGCTGTTGCACAGAGCTGCATACAGTAAGAGCACTTCGAGCTCTGTACTCTTTGACCACAGCAGGGCTCTTAGAGAGAGAGAGAGAGAGAGATGAAGCAAAGATATCACCACCACATGAATGGTGGATCACCATCACCAGTGTCCTGCAGGTCCTTCACTCTGCTCTTCTTGGTTGTGGGGATCCTGAAAGTCATTCCTCCAGAGATACCACTTTTATACAGTCCAAATCTCAGGTATCCATAGGGTGTAAATGGCATTCCCAGAACTTGAGATAGCATGTACATAAGCACTTGTTTCCTTTACTGTACTTTGCCTTCCTACATGGGAGTTTCTTTCTGGATCGGCCTCAAGAGGCCTGGAAATTAGCATCTTCCTGTTGCTACCATCTGCATATATCAAGAGTTCTGATGTGGTGGATTGTCTTATGGGAACTTCCTTCTCTGACAGTGTTCTGAGACGTACAGCTGCATTCTTTAAGTCTTCACAACCACTGACTCAAGAAACCCATTGACTCAAGAGAAAGACCCAGCATGGGGACTAAGTAGCATGAGAAGAGAGAGAATAATTTAACCAATAGATGGTAGAATATTAATTAAGAGAGCTAAGTAACTTACAGCAAATAGAAAGGGATTTTTTTTATTTGCTAAAATGCATTTAAAGTTTTGAGAATTGGTTCTAGCTTTGTGGATTTACCAGCTAGCTCCCATTTTGGTGCAAATATGAAATAAACAAATACCTTAACTCTTTGTGTGAGATTGCTTTGCTGCACACTGGGTGATAAATCCTGCTTTTAGGGACAACAACAGGAGCAATACCTGGGCCGTACACCTGCTAAATAGTTCAGTATTTGTTTCACCCAGACAGTGCTTCCTTTTATTCCTTCTACAATATGATGTATTGTAAATCTCTCAGGATTTTCCCAAAAATCCTAGAATCAGAACTCTTGAGAAATACAAGCACTATAAATATAGCTCATCAGTTTTCTCTTCAGAATTCAAAACTGTGTAACAAATGTGTCTATTTTTTTATATTTGTAGATACATATTTCTCTCAAAGCAAGTTCATGCAGTGCGGTTCATCCAGTCCAAAATGTTTTCTAACCTAGTGAAGAGGCAGATGGAAAACCAGCAGATGTCATTAGGTGGTCATAGTCTAGTGCACTGTTGTACGTGATCATACGGTGCAGTGAGGAGTGCAGAACATGGACACCTACCTGGAAAAATGGAAAATTCATTAATTATTTATCACATCCTATTTAAAAACCTTCATACTTGGTCCTCCTTGGTCTGCACCAAGAAAGGAGACATTACCACAGAAATTCAAGTCAGCTGTTCCCCAAAATGCATGGCAAGCTGTGTTTCATCCTATTTTTATCCATTTTTGCTACCATTACTGTTTTCTGAATTCAACATAAGATCTCTTATGAACTCTTACTCATTTTAGAACTCTACTCCCTTCTACAGCTTGTCTGAGTTACCAGCTGTAATAAGCTAGGTCCAAGTCTTTTTAACAACTGAACAGCATTGCTCTCTGGAAGTGTCAGAGCACTGCAAGGATAGAGTCTCCCTGGGGCTGGAAGTATAACCTGCTGACCCTTGCACCTGATGCCCCTGGTGTCCCTGGTGTTCCTTGCAACACCTTCCTGAGAATCCTTCCTCCTCCCTTGTGGTGCAGTTGTGTGGCATCAGGAACATCGCTAAGTGTTCGCCCAGTGGCCCCGCACCTTACTATTGTCCCATTTCTACTAATACAGACTGCAATTTAATTCTTTGCAGCTCACAGCATATTATCAACTGGTTAATAACACACATACACATGCATGCACATTTGTACAAGGTTCTCATTCTCCACCTTTGAAGTTTGGCCTGGCTACTCTTGTCCTCCTCCAGAGCACTTCATTCAAAGTGTTTACTTACAAATATCCTAGAGAGGTGCAATATGAAAGTATCTGAGTTGTATCTGACAAAGCAGAGGTCCAGAGAAGTAGGGGGGCAGAAGATTTGAAAATTTCTTATTTTAGAAGGGTAAAATAAGCTTTGAAAATAAAATAATCTCTTTCTTGCTGGCAAAGAAAAGAAAAAGTCACAATAAAATATTTTTATAATGCCAATAATTTTTTATAAAATATTTTAATATATTTTTAATAATTTTTATATTTTTTACAATTTTTTATAAATTTTTTATAATAGGTGTCTCCCTGGTTTTGACAGAACCAACCTCCTCCTTCCCACAGGCAAAACAATTGGTTAATATATAGATACACACACATATATATGTATATGTATTTACATGTATTGTATATAAAAGAGCCTATCCTGTCATTCTAAACTAACTCCCCAAGGTTCANGTCAGCTGTTCCCCAAAATGCATGGCAAGCTGTGTTTCATCCTATTTTTATCCATTTTTGCTACCATTACTGTTTTCTGAATTCAACATAAGATCTCTTATGAACTCTTACTCATTTTAGAACTCTACTCCCTTCTACAGCTTGTCTGAGTTACCAGCTGTAATAAGCTAGGTCCAAGTCTTTTTAACAACTGAACAGCATTGCTCTCTGGAAGTGTCAGAGCACTGCAAGGATAGAGTCTCCCTGGGGCTGGAAGTATAACCTGCTGACCCTTGCACCTGATGCCCCTGGTGTCCCTGGTGTTCCTTGCAACACCTTCCTGAGAATCCTTCCTCCTCCCTTGTGGTGCAGTTGTGTGGCATCAGGAACATCGCTAAGTGTTCGCCCAGTGGCCCCGCACCTTACTATTGTCCCATTTCTACTAATACAGACTGCAATTTAATTC
Source organism: Irena cyanogastra (assembly GCA_013397155.1). Lineage (NCBI taxonomy): Eukaryota > Metazoa > Chordata > Aves > Passeriformes > Irenidae > Irena > Irena cyanogastra. The sequence goes on from VWZV01016236.1 coordinate 11,111, forward strand.
TTTGCAGCTCACAGCATATTATCAACTGGTTAATAACACACATACACATGCATGCACATTTGTACAAGGTTCTCATTCTCCACCTTTGAAGTTTGGCCTGGCTACTCTTGTCCTCCTCCAGAGCACTTCATTCAAAGTGTTTACTTACAAATATCCTAGAGAGGTGCAATATGAAAGTATCTGAGTTGTATCTGACAAAGCAGAGGTCCAGAGAAGTAGGGGGGCAGAAGATTTGAAAATTTCTTATTTTAGAAGGGTAAAATAAGCTTTGAAAATAAAATAATCTCTTTCTTGCTGGCAAAGAAAAGAAAAAGTCACAATAAAATATTTTTATAATGCCAATAATTTTTTATAAANGAAGTGGCAGATGGGTTGTGGTGGTATTAATAAGAGATTTTTTTCCTGTTTCAGAATGCAAGAATGCAAGGTTGCTGTGTTTGCTTTAGAAAATTGTTTGTTAAACAAAAAAAAGGAAAAAATATGAGTTCAATTTTTTTACAGTTACTTACTTATTTTCATGTTTGTCATTAACTAATGTCATTTGGAACTTGCAAAAGTTGAACATATTGGTTGAAATATTCTTTAAAATACAGTACGCCATGTTACAGATAGGATGTTACTTGGGGAATATTTCAAGAATCTTAGGACAAATTTTATCTTAAGATTTTCAGTAATGAGCTCACAAAAAAAAGGTAATTTCTGGAGAAATTCATTAATGACATTCAGCTGGAGAGAAATGCCAAGGATAGAGGCTGATCAGAACATTGTAAGGGAAGAACTGAATGGTAGTAGGAACTGGAGCAGTAAATTGACATTGTCAGAGGTGTGGAAAAAGCGTTTGTGTATTAATAGTTCATATGTACACTGTCAGTTATGTGGTAGCAGTTTGATCTCACTACATGTAATCTTCATGAGCACAAAGAAATACTAATGGCGTTGTACCATGTATACTACTTCCCTATCTACAGGGTAATTCACAGTAATAGAATGATCAGACAAATGGTGCAGATATAGAATGGAAAAAATAGATAAGAAGAGTCTAAGTGTATCCATGACTACTCATACGTATGGTAAACAGAAGGTATTTTCTGTCTATAAGAGGAATATTTCAGCCTTTCTGTAGAAAACCTTATTAATTCCAAGATGTTTGTGAGAGCTCCTAAAAAACCCACTGTGTGTCACATGAGATGACTGGTATCAGTGATGCAGGAGTCTCTTTCAAAGGCTGCCCAGGTAACTCTGAATATCCTCCTGGGCTCAGAGGTTTATCACTGTAAGGATGAAAGTACATAGATAACAGAAAGCAAACTTCAACGAAACGTGAAGTTTCTTTTTTCTTTTGTTTTTCCCTCGAAACTGTAAAATATTTTGCAGGACAAATTGTGGGTTCACAGGAAAGTACTGTGAAGCATGTATGCCATCTTGAACTGGTAGAAAGTCAAAATAATCTATACTATGTTTTTTCCCCTTTTATTGCATTTTGTTATTCTCTTTCTTCTTGCCGTTGCATGAACTCAGATTGTAAGCACCTTGGGACAGAAGCCATTTTAGTGGGGTTTATGCACTATTTATCTCACCTGTACCTGAAGCACCCAGGACATTACTGAACTGCATAAAATATAATAAAATAAAATTTAAAAAATTGAGAAGAAAATATCATAAAAGCAGTCTCACCTGTGAAATCTCTGGCATGTCTATTACTGTTTATGTCCAGAAATACTACAAGAAGAGCCTCTTTCATTTTATCAGCATCTCCTGTTTTATTCACAGACAAAGCGAGTACCTAATAATATATTCAAATATTTTTAAAAGCTTAACAAAACCCCAGCCTAAGCACATTCCTATATTTGAGTAAATGTTCAGACGCTTCTTATCCTTTCTTAGAAAATACACTTCAAAAGCAAGGATTCTTTATAGTAATCTGAATTTCTAAGAATAAAGGGTCTTTGTAGTCAGAAAAAAACTTTAAAATAGAAAAATAGCTCACAGTAGTTTCTTGCAATTTCTGTACTGTACTTAAAGCTCCCCATAGCCTTTTGCTGTGAGTTTTGAGTAAGATATTCTGTTTACTATGGCCATTAAAGCAGTGGGCTTTTTTTTAAAACAGCAGGATTACTACATAAAGCTCAACAGGTCACATGGCATCTTTTATGCAAACACTACGTCGTGGACTGTTAAAGGCACTGTCTGCGCCTCCATACCAGAGATACCAGAGGACACCCTGAGTAGCAGAAGAGTTTTCCTTTCACAGCTTTTGAAGTGCATGGTAGCACTCCCTTCCTTCCTTTTGATGTCTTAGGACCCATAGGGGATGAGAGTAATTTTAATTTCCTAGCAGTGGATGGAGCTCCAAAATGAACAGTCTATTTCTGTATTCATGATCCTACCTTCATATCACATGAAATAGCTCTGTCTTTAATGTGGATTTTTTAGTCTTAATATGCCCCATTGCCTTGTACACAGGCCATGTGACGGAGCTTTTCTCTTTCTCTCTCTCTCTCTCTCTCTCTCTCTCTCTCTCTCTCTTGCTCTCTCACTCATACTATTTAATCACCAGCTGGAGGGCTGCTTTTGCTTCCAAAGCATCAGTGTCTTCAAGATCCTCCTGTCTGGGTCATGGGTTGTGGAGCCAAAAAGCTCCAGCACTGTGGTGGAACTGCATGAACTATTACTATTTTTCTGGGTAATTGAATGATAGTAAACAAAGGAGAAAAAGAAATTAACCCCACCATCAAAGGCCACATATGAGAAAAGGCTGTTACACTGACTCTAACAATTTCCTGTACATTGCATAATTAGAAATACAAGCTAAAGTTTTTACCTGTAGCTTTTCATAGTGTGGGGTCATGCAGTGATTGCTACTCAAAGTTCCTTAAAGGGTCAGCTCCAATACTGCACATCTTAGACAAGCAAATTTTAAATAGATAATTCTTCATTTGAGTAGGACAACATTTCTGTGTTAAGACACACTCAGCAGAAAAAGGTGATAATGTTTATGTTTAAAATTTTATCTACCAAGTCCTATAACCTGCCAACAGTAGATTGCACAAAGAGTAAACCTTAAATGTCTAGCATTCCCTCTTTTACTGCATATAACCAGAGATGGGAGACAGAATTGGTATTGGAGAGTAGGAGTCACCTGTTGTTCATAACTGACAACAACACAGATTGATTTATTTCTAAAAATATAAAAATTGGAGATGATATAGCAGGATCTCTCAGAACCTGTTGTGCAACTGCAAACAATGTGTAATTATAAGAATGTCTTTTTCTGATCCTTCAGAGGTCTGTCCCTATCAGGCTGTATACACAAAAATACAAGCCACAACTTAAAGCAAAGCCCTGTGACTCATATTGTAAGGTGGGAGAAAACACACATATGCATGTTGTGCATATAAAAGTGTACATTCTTACCTAGCTGTTGCAAATGTAGTCTCGCAAACCTATGTACACAAACTCTTACATGGCTGATTTTCCATTATGGAATACCCAATATTCCATTAAATTATTGAAGACTATCTTGTTATTTTTATTACAGAGATTTCTGATATTACTGTCAATTGTCACATTTTGCTTTCCTGTTGTTGATTTTCATGCATGAGAAACACACACACGCACTGTACTGATGCCAGAGCCCATCAATCTCCCTAGACTGGATCGACCTCAGGATACGTAAGAGTAGTGGATAAATTGGAAGATCAATGCCTTGTCCCTCCTGCTGGGCCAGCTGCTATTGAGAAATTAATATGAGGTTCACTATAAATAAAAGATAAAAGATGATATGGCTTACAGTGTAAAATATTAAGGCTGGACACAATATGTTCCATGAATTTAAAGCCAAAAGCTAAGAAAATTAACCCTATAAGACCATCCACTGCCTTTGTGGATATATGGAAAAGAGAAGACTAGATAGAAGCAAACTCATCTTTAATAATTCTTTGAAAAAGCACAAACATTTTCAGAACTGGCCACAACATTAGATATTGTGGGAAACTATCTTTAGCCATGGTTTAATTTATCAGAAAGAGATAGTGACGTTTACATTATTTTGTGTTCAGTAGCATAATTTTGGGAGGGCAGACTGGTTAATTGAATTGTCACTGAATTGTCACAGAATCAAAGGATGGCCTGGATTGTAAGGGACCTTAAATACCATCTAGTTTCAACTCTCCTGCCATGGGGAGGGACACTCAGAAGATCAGGTTGCTCAGAGCTCCATACAACATGGCCTGGGATGTTAGGATAGGGAGACCCAAATTTTAAGTGGTTTGAATCTCCTTTTGGAGCTATCAGCACACTAATTTAAATGCATGGGGAAATCCTAGTCATTACACACATGAGGAGTCAGATGGAGAGACGTGTCTCATCAGAGGCTTGTCCTATAAGAAGCAGCTTCAAAACCAGGTGATGTTCTTGTTTTGTTGTTCTTTAAATTTCCCCACCAGCAATATTTGATTTTCCCAGAACAGTTATGTCTGTCATTTCCCTGAGTAACAAAAATATGTATTTACTTCAACTAAACTAAATGGTGAGTGAAATTTTGCAAAAATTGCCTAAAGTTGTTCAGGGACTTAAACTTCACATTACCTGGAATTTCAGCTCTGTGTTGTCCACAATAATGTTCATATAAGGAAGTTAGTAGATGGGAATTACGATTTCTGATTGGTATTTTGACCTTATTTCTATTCCATTTAAACTGCTTAAGTATTACAGCAATTTCCTTTGGAGTAAAATTCTTTTCACATAATCAAGCATAATCCATATGGGATCTGGTCTGACTTCAATAGTTTTTGGGGGGTTTTTTTGTGCTTCTGAAGCAAAAATGAACTTTTGTGAACCATGCTATCATACTTTGATTCCCTGGAAAACTTGCGATAACCAGAACAGAACTAATATTTTTCTAGAATGACTGATTCCCTCCAAGTCTGCCTTTCCCACCTTCACACGTACACAGCTGCACATCACCTAAGACACAGCTGCACGCATCAAGACAAAAAAGAGCAGTTGAATATGTCTCTTATTGGGTAGGTAAATGATTTCCTTAAAGACTCTTGAACAGTAGAATAGATCATTCATTGGAACCAGATCACTTCTGGTGAATATAGAACGAATGGAAAGTAATAGGGATTGCCTAGACCTCTGCCCTTCACATCACCTGAATGTGGAAGTAACTGAGTAAATTGCACCCATTGTGGAGTAGTGAAATTTGTCTTCATTATCATGTGCACTCAGAAAACCGCCCTAGAGCTGGGATGAAGTCCAGTGTGGCATACCACTACACCTACCCCACCCCATGCCAGTGGTTCTATGCCACATTTTGAATTATGCATAAAATTATCATGCCAATTAAGCACAGAGAAGCCTGTCAGCATTAATTCACATGAAGACAGACTTCCTATCACAAGTTGTCCCACTCTTACTTCTTTCAAGCTACTGTTGGATTTTTGTTTATGTTGATATCCAAACTGGAATTCCACAGGTTATTAAGACAGACTTATCGTTGCTTTCCAGAATTTCAAAGTAATGACATTTTAGCCCTTTGGTGGTGACTAGACTATTCCCCATAATGTATATGATTTCAATATAGATGATTTTCCTAAAATATAAAATCAGAAATCAGAGGATTTCACAAGACAGCAAAGCAGGATTGGGCAAGCAAGTTGTGTCCATGTTCATGTTCATGTGTCTGGAGGTTTGCTCCCAAATTTGGCATAAACATGTTCATGTGTCCTGGTTTAGGGCAAATTTGGGAGAAAACCTCCAAAGGGGTTCCTCTAGAAAGCATATTCAAGAGGTCCCTATCCCAGCTTTTTCGGGAAAAGCTTTTCTTGAAGGAAAATAGAAAAATACCTGTTTATTTAACAGGCAAAGCATTCACCAGCACAAAAAATGAACAGTATTAAACAATAAAATGTCTTGCCAATCTGAAGAGATGACGAAGTCCGAAAGTCACCTTGGTGGGCTGTAGCTCAGCTCTCTCAGTCTCTCTCAGTCTCTCTCAGTCCCTCCGTGGCTGTGGCCCGGCTCTCTCAGTCTCTCTCAGTCCCTCCGTGGCTGTGGCTCGGCTCTCTCAGTCTCTCTCAGTCCCTCCGTAGCTGTGGCCCGGCTCTCTCAGTCTCTCTCAGTCTCTCTCAGTCTCTCTCAGTCCCTCCGTGGCTGTGGCCCGGCTCTCTCAGTCTCTCTCAGTCCCTCCGTGGCTGTGGCTCGGCTCTCTCAGTCTCTCTCAGTCCCTCCGTAGCTGTGGCCCGGCTCTCTCAGTCTCTCTCAGTCTCTCTCAGTCTCTCTCAGTCCCTCCGTGGCTGTGGCCCGGCTCTCTCAGTCTCTCTCAGTCCCTCCGTGGCTGTGGCTCGGCTCTCTCAGTCTCTCTCAGTCCCTCCGTAGCTGTGGCCCGGCTCTCTCAGTCTCTCTCAGTCTCTCTCAGTCTCTCTCAGTCCCTCCGTGGCTGTGGCCCGGCTCTCTCAGTCTCTCTCAGTCCCTCCGTGGCTGTGGCTCGGCTCTCTCAGTCTCTCTCAGTCCCTCCGTAGCTGTGGCCCGGCTCTCTCAGTCTCTCTCAGTCNAAAAAGGAAAAAAACACAATCCAGGGAACTTCTCTGCCTCAGCTAGCTAAAATCTAACTAAAAGCAAAGGAGAGCTCTGTCCCACCGTCTGTCCATGCTGCAGACAACACAGTCCAGGGGCAGGAATGTGGAGAAGTGAGTGCAGTTTCTGCAAACAAGCTGCGCGCTTCTTCTCTCCCCACTTCACTCTCAGAACCAGACTTGAAGGTGCAAAACTTACTTCTGGGCTAAACAGACGAGTGGGGATACAAGCATCATAAAGTCACCCGAGGACATGCTGTTGAGAGCTTATATACACGCACATGCGTGCGCACTAATCCACACACACACACACACACAATTCAAATGGAAGTCAGGGTGAGAAGAAAAGAGCAGGCGGCACTGAAGATTGAAAGAAAATAACACTTTGAGTCTTATTAATATTTTCCAGGAATTCAAACTTTCCAGAATCTATGTAATCAGCATCTCAGCCTGGAAAAAAGGAAAAGGAAAATACCCTTGAATCCTTTGTTTAGGCAATATTTCTTGTTGGGCAAATTGATTATTCCCTGGCAGCATCACTAGATGGAACATAGGCATTGTTTCATCTCCCTGGCTGGCTACTCTTAAGGGGAAAAAGGAAAAAAGCAAGAATTCTAACTCTGTAAGGAATAATCATTTATCTAATAGGTTGATGTGTTAGGGCTGCAGGTGAATTTATTCTAAGTTTATATAAAGCGCTTTGCTATTCATTTTCCTGAACTCACATCTTCCTTTTCCAAGTTTCTTCCCCACCTGCCTTCTCATATTTAGGGCTCAATTCAAAAGTAGTATACAAGTTATGTCCCACCCAAAAACAAATTAGCAAACTTGCTTTTTATTTAAAGTCACATCTCCTAGTAGATGAAAAGGGTTGTTCTTGTACAACTTCCTGGAAAGAATTCACAAACCATGAAAGTGTTTTTTTTTTTTTCTTTCCCTCATTTCGTTTCTCTTTTGCAGTCTGTACTATTTCTTAAGGTCCAAAAGTATGCATAGAGAAGAGAGAAAAAAATTAAACATTCCTTGTTTCACTGTGACTACTTTGCTTTGATGTATATATGAAGATCACCATAAATAACAGATAGAAGATATGGCATTTAAAGCAAAATATTAAAGCACCAGGGAAAAAGGGATATAACAAACAAAATCTGACCAAATTATGCCTTAGGATAAACAGAGATATTTTTTATGATTTCTGGGAAAACCGGTAGGGGAGAATTTTGTCTGTGTGTATTGTGTGTAGGTTTACATGCATGTGTGCATGGGAAATGTAAGGAATTCAAACCTATTTCCCTTCTCTGCACATCCATCCCATTCTCTCCCCATTTTCCTACAGAGATCTAATGTATATCTGTGTTTGTGACTACACACACTTTTGTGAATGTTTCCATTATACATATTTTCCATATAGAGTGGTCAGGAAAGGTGTCAGAAAGGAAAAAATGAGAAAGGCAAAGCTACTTATGTGTCTGCACACCAGAATATAACATATACAAAAAAGGTGTGGCATGCAAATACCATAGCATATAGACCTGTAAAATTGAAATGTTTTTACACATTAGCAAGCTACACATTAGCACAGATACATGTCTTGTCTCCATATCCTTGTTTATATCTACATCTTCTAAGTTTACCTGTGCATGTACCTAGGTGTGTTTAAACATACAAAGAAATTCAGGTGGGACACTAACAGTGAAGAATTTTTGAGAGAACTGGACTTTGTGTTTCCTGCTTTGTTGGTCTTCTTTAGGTCATACCTGCAAGAGATTATAATTTGGCTTCACCTCTCAGCTGCACAGGAGAATAATCATTGCTTGTTCTATAGAGAGATGCCAACTACTATCTTGTTGACAGGTGAAGCAGCCAGAAGCTAAATTTTTCACGCTTTCAATCACACATACACACACACACACACACACACACACACAGAGAGAGAGAGAGAGAGAGAGAAAATAAACCAAACAAATGAAAAAACAAACCAAACCAAACCAACAAAAACAATTAATGCTGGTGTAAGGCTGTGCTGGAAATGGCATGTGTCTTAGGCATTCATTAAGACTAAATTGTTACTTACTGAATGTACTTAAAAGAAGGTGTTACTTACTTAATGTACTTTAAATCATTAAAAGCAAAGACTTTAAAACTGTCATTCCTAAAAAACAAACAGATTTTGAGCCTTATAACACAAATCAACTTTTTGACTATTTAGACCTCAACCTTTTTTAAAGACAAGATTAAGGTAAAAGAACCATATAATTCAGGCTGTGACTATAGCAGACTCTTAACCTGAATCATAGGTAGAGCTGACTGACTCTTAAAAATGCCTTTACAGACAAAAAGGGAGCCTAAATGCAGGAAATATCAGCACTGGGGCACTCCTTTATGAACTAATACAGTATCAGGCAGCTATTTCCTGGAATGAAACTAAATTTGAAATTTGTATCAAATATCATTTATTTGTAGGAGCAACCAATAGACTACAAACTATGTTTTAGCACTGTTAAGAAATAAAAGCAATGCCTGTTGCCTCTCCGTGCATCAAGTTCACGTTAAGACACTTGACTGTCTCTGCTCTGAATATGCATCATATCATTTGCACTGTTGTAGCATACAGCCCTTTAATATTATGGCAATTGCAGTCACTATTTTTATTGTGGTGACATGTTATTTTAACTGCCCAAATGCTGAATATAAGATGAGAAGTAACTCTTCACTAACCTGCAGTCTGGCTAGTTTACTGGTTTGTGAATTCAAAACATTCCTACTGTCATTCTATAACCCTTTGAACCCTAACCAATAAGGGATATTGGTTAGGACATGACAGTGGAGGACAGAGATGAACAATAATCCAAGAGATTAATATATTTTATGAACTGTCACTAATTCCAAGGCTAATTCTCTTGTATTATTAAAAAAATGCAAATAAATAGAAAGGTTTTTGAAAAATTTTCAGGGTGCAACTTTGTCTTTTCTTATGCCAATCAAACATATTTCTAAAAAGGACAGATGAAAACATTTACAGTGCAAGTCAGAATTACAATTACTGACTTCTCGTTATATGTGAAAAAGTATTTCTGTAAACAATGTTGTGTACTGTATACAACAGTATAAGGGCCTTAGAGTCATTAGCCAAGTTTTCATTTTGCCAGTGTCTTCACAGAGTCATTGTTACACATCCACTTTCTAGCAGCAGGCGAGAGCAGGAGAAACAAACCAGTGTCATGCATGCCCATTATAATCACAAATTACCTATGGTCCTGGAGTTACATGAATACTCTTTCTGTACTAGAATCTGTAGTGTAGACTTTTGAAAACACCAAATAAAATATTAGCTAGGTGGTAAGACTAAGACCACTAACATCACTAGAGGAACACTGAAGCACTTTAACAACTGGCTTGCAACAAGAATTAACGTACACAGATTTACACAGCCAACTATACTTTATCAGAACCACACGATCTATTATTTTCACTGGTTCATTTCAACTTCTGCATAGTGTAAGGAAGGGCAAACAACATTTACAATTAATTTTTCATTTCTTATTCCCTTCTTATGTTAATCTGGAAAGAATAAAAAGTTAATGAAGTTAATTGTCTTGGCACATTCATACGGTAGAGATACTTGATAAGATGTGACCTGCAATATTAAGGTTTCAACAGTGTAAAATAAAGAACTTAAGAGATGGAAGACATGCCAAATAAAACAAAAATCTTCAGGTTTTAGCAATACTATTTGCAACATAAAGTATGATGCATGACATGATGCTTTTGGTAGCCTACACTCTCATCATTATAATGACATCTAGAATTACCTAATACTTTAATGTTAAATACAATATCTGAGTGTCATTATTTCCTCCTTTTTACTGCACCATGCACCATATATACTTTCTTTGTCTTTTTAGGTTGAGAAAGGAACCCACAAACAGCAAAATTAGACAACAAAAAGTTTCTTGCCTTTGCTTGTCTGAGAATAACCAAGCACCTTCAAGGAGCAGGAAAATGCAGTCCTCCATTTCAAAAGTGAATGCATACCTTCTAAGAAATAAAGGTAGAAATATTCATCAACTCCAAGGCAAGCAAACAAAGATACTGATTCTGACTTATTCCTCAGATAAATTAATACATCACCAATTTAATGTAGATTAGGCAGGAACGTGGCAAAAGCATTTCTGACAAGGATTAAGGAGCGTAAGTAGCCCTTCAGAGTTTCTAGGTATAAAGTCCTATCTGCAGAAGGGAATATTTGGCTTTGGTGGAAAATAGAATGTAAAAGTGTTTAAATGATTAGGACTAGACAGTCAACAGACTTAAATAGTTTTGGATAGATTATTCCTTCCCTTTCTTGACAATGTGCTTTTCTCCTGACATATTCTATTTCTTGAGCTAACAGCTTTCATGGGAAAAATTCTCTAGACTAGGAAGGACTGAAGAGATAAATTGATTATTGTCCTATCCCTGGTCATTTCTGCCAATTGCAATGCCATAAGGAGATTTCATAGCTTCATTTGGTAGCACAAGCTAGAAACAAATGACTGAGAAATCAAGACTCTTCAAGTATAGATTGATGTCAGGAACAGGAAGGAAAAGTTCTCCCCATTTGTTAGACTCAGTAGAAGAGAAGAATGCCTAAAAGGTACACCAGAATTCAGTTATAGTGAACTCTCAAAAAATACACTAAGAGTAAGACAGGAATGTTCTTGTACCACTCGGTGGTCCAAAAAAGAGGAGGAAAATAATGACCAAGTTTAATTTAGAGAAAGGCGGAAAGCTTCCCTTTACATACATCAAGAGAGTAGAAACAACACTGGGAGGACCACTGATGCTTTGAAAGAAGTTCTTACTGGGAAGCTGTATAGAAATATGCCTTCATCTGTAAAAGAGTAAAGAAGTCTCTCAGACCTACAGTGAAAATTGAGACATTACATTTCTCTCTAATGGTGATTAATAACATAACGCATAAATTGTAATTTAACTGTAAATGTATGGCTATGTATATTTTTTTATTTACTTGGACAAGAAGTAAAAGTAAGGACTATATAGAGTTACTCTAATTGTATATTTAAGTAAGTGCAGTAAAGTAACAAGAAGCATGTGTAGCAAGAGTAAATTTGGAGTAGGGCAAGTAGGCAAGTGCTTACCTGAAGTGAAAAAAAAATCTCACTGTTCATAATATATTATTTTAGAAGAGGCCATATAGCATTTGATAAACTATAAAGAACAAGAATTTATGTAGAAAAGATGTGCTGTGTGTATTTTCATCTATATTCCAGGAATATATTGTCCTGACATGTCCATTATTTTCCCAGAGCCCTGTAAATGGACACAATTATTAGACTAGGTAACATGAATTTAAAACAAACAAACACCAAGTAAAAGCAAGCAAAACCCTCAAAAATATTTTAACCGTTTTTCCTTCCATCACCATTTATCTCCTTCATTTTAACAGTTTTATTTTATTTTATTTTACTTATTCTTTGTGTATTATCTTTCTTGTTTAGTACAATTTTTAGCAGGAGTGATGGGATTTTGGCAACTTGTTTCTCCTTGTTACAATAATATGAACATAGTGGCTACTTATGTGGTATGTGCTGATACGTTTGAGGCACAAAAATCTGTTAGGAGTAACTATTGCTCCCATTTTGCCTGAGGACAGCTAGGAGAGAGTGTCCCAAACATAGTCATGTAGACATTTCTAGACATGAAGAAAGGCAGCACCACTCTTGTGAAATGCAAGTCACTAGGCCTAGGCCACAGACAAGTTATAAAATGTTGTTTGCCAGTCTCTGTGTTGGTCAGTATCCTGAGATACTGTCAGGAAAGCTACTTCGCCTGTTTTTTTCCCACAAGTCAGCAGAATGAACAGTAGAGGTAAACAGCACTGTTCCAGGCACAGGGTATTCAGGTATTCTGTGATTTTGTATCTGGTTTTCCTTACCACAGAGTGTTGTTGGTGCTAAATATCTGCTTGACATCAAAAGATGAAGAAGGAATGTCATGGAAGAAAAGAAAAAAAAAGGTATTAAATGCAAGTTCACATCAGCCTAACACCTTTAATTTAGGTCTTCGCCTCGTAAATACACAGAAGAAAGGACAGAATTCTAGGAAAGTATCATTGTGTGCTTGCCCTGCATTTATACTCCTCCCTAGGCTCCCTGTTGGAGAAGGATGTAGGTAGACTTTTTATCTGACCCAGTACAGGTAATTTCATGTAAAAGTGGATAAAAAATTGTTTGATTGACTTGAAACAGAATGGAGAATGAAAATCAATTCATTCAGGGAAAGCAAAACTAGGAATGTACAGACCTGCAAAAAAAATTGTGAACTGATGTGAGAGAGGGTCTTACCCTCTCAAAGAAAATATAAAGGAGTGAATAGAGCATTTTCTCCTATTTTTTTTTTTTACTCTGTACATCTGCCAGTTGTTTCCATTCTTATTCAAACTATGTCCACATATGCTAATTAACCATCTCATTTTTGTGTTTAAGGTACTGGCAGGTGTACCAAAGCCTGCACTGTTCTGCGCCATGATACAACACTGCTCCCTGTAGTCAGACTGTCCACAGGTGCAACAAAGCACAAATCACAGGATGGACAATTCTTCAAGGCCAGCTCTCCTGCTATTTGCATTGTTCTAGGCAGTGAAAAGCATTAATGAGTGAGCACAGATAATGAAGCTTTGTCTGCTTTGTTGTACACTTTTCCTGCTACTTCCTGTGGCAATGTGTCTCCATCATGGGGTCACTACTGAATCAATACTATTTATAACTGTAATTCACTTTCAGATATATTTTAAATATATTGACCCCATCATAAAATTAGCATGTGTTTGAAGAAATGTGAACAATAAGGTGACACTAAGGGATATTGCCCAGGATACAGGTCACTGCAGACCTTGCTACTTGTATACACAAGAAGTATGGAGGCATCACCATTGGTACTTAACGTCTGCCTGTAAATCCACAATTAGCAGCTTTGACTGCGTTAAAGGTGTTTACTTTTTAATATGACCTAAACAAGTTAAATGACAGAATATAAAAGTGAAGTTACTGCTCTCACAGGAATCATAAAAATATATATGGACACCAGTGATGCATGTACGATTTTGTATTTTAACTTCAGTATTTTAGAGTCTATTACCTTCTAGTCTTTGTCTTAATTAAAAAAGAGAAGTCAATATCTATACAGTGAGTCTCATGTGTTACTACCAAGTTACTTGAGATAAAAATGGTCATTTATCCCCATACCAGATCAAAATGGCACCCTCTTATTTCCCTTTCAGTAAATATTTTCCACATAAATAATTAACTGCATATTACTAAACAATATTTTTAAAAATCAAGTAGTATAATACTTCGCCAATTTGTCAGTGGTGTGGATACATTTTTTCTCCTCATCTAAAAGAAAAAAATTAAATTCAAGAAAGATTGTTTTTCTGGATTTTTTGTGTGTTCAGTGATCTCTAGATTGTTCTAAACCACAGTTTATATTTGGCCACTCATTTAGAGAAGAATTAATTTCCCATAATTTTTGGCCAAAGATTGACTTCTTGTCTCCTATGAGGTAAATAATCTGTCCAATTATTCATTCTCCATCAATTGGATATTTTCTCTCCAGAATCAGGTGCCCAAAATTTGACTTTAATGTCATGTCCAGCACACAGAAATACACTGTCTCCTCAAATACTGACCAAAAGCGCATGAACTCTGACAGACTCAAATGATCACGTTCACTGTTTGCTGAAGATCCTAAGATCCTTAGAGGCTGAATGACAATATTGACAATCTAATAGCAAGAGAACTGTGTTTCAGGGTCATGCCTCCATTAGCCTTTCATAATAGGCACTCCTAGGTTCTGGATCCAGAAAAACTAGAATTGGTAGGCACAATTTGCTATAGCTCTGCCTGGCAATGGAAATCTAAGTTATTGTTCACTTATATTCTGTCATATGTAATGAAATTCTGACTTTTTTTTTTTTTTTAATACTGACCTACAAACTCATCATCCATTTTTCTGGCTCAGCAGTGGAGAAATCAGTGGAATGGTACCAGTATTAAAGCAAGAAATGTAGCACATGAGGAATTAAATAACTATACATGTATCTATGTATCTTGTCTCTCCATCTCACAGGATGCCTTCCTACTAAGCTCCACACCTTTCTTTCAATGGCTGAAATAAGAAAGGAGACATAGTTTTAAATCTTGATAGTGGTTGACTAACTCGCTTCTTTAATCAAGTAATCTTCTTGTAATAATGGAATAAGAAATGGAATAGGGGTCAGATCCCTTGATATATGAAGGAGGAGTAATCAACCTTTTATGTAAATGGAGGGTTCCAGAAAAGCAGAAAGCTAGTTATTACTTCTAGACTACTTATTTTCATCTCTCTTTGGATAGTACATTAACTCCTAAGAACAGTAATTTTTTGCCACAAATGAATAAATTAAGCACAACCAGGCAAAAAAAAAAATAAGTACAGCTACAGTAAGTGGTCTGAGTTCAAGGTTTAAAATAAGGAAGAGAGAACCTCTATTGCACAGAATCATTGTAAATTAACTTTATGACTTGGTTTCTAGGAGTTTCAAAAAAACCATAGCCTGAGGCATTACCAGGAAGTTCAGGTTCAATGGGCTGGTACAGACACAAGCTGACAATTTGGGGCAGCTTATAAGCAATTGTTCAGCAAAGAGCGAAAAATTACAGGTTCCATGTATTCAAAAGAATATCACCCAGATAACAATGCCTGCTTCAACATCAGTGGCAATGAAGTTAATAAATATACGTTTTCCCAGATGAAAAGGTAGAATTTTTCAGACCTTGAGACAGCTATCCATCTATTATGGACTTGTAATAGGAAATAGTTACTTGCGGTATTGAGAAGTGTCCCACAATATTTTCTATGTCTGTCTTACATACATGTCTATAAACCTGTGTGTGATTTGTAACATATGTTCTGTAATGCTGGACAAAATTAACAATATGTCAAGGATAAGAAAGATCAAACACTTTACATCACAGCAAAAAAAAAGTATTCTGAAGAAATCTGAGGTCCCTGTTTGTTTTCACATTTGTATTAAGAATGTTATCAGAGGAAAGGAAAATTTTGCAACAGGGTAAAACTCTTTTCAGTAAAAGGAGTTTTCTTTATAACTTTTCTACTGACTACATACTTAAACTGTTGATTTTTTTTTTCCCTAGGAAGAAGAGCACAGAACAAAGAGATCCTCCCAAAGCACATCTGTGATCTCTGACTTAACATCAGCCTGTAAAACACGGGGCAGAAAAGTATGACAAGACTTGAAATTCCTCCTCCAATTCCAGGTATAGGCAAGGGAGGTGGGGATGGGGGAGTGTGTAAGGGAAACTGTCAAAACTCAGGAGGGAAAACCATGTTTTGTTTTTTTTTTCCGAATGGTATCTATGGTTTCAAAAGGACGAGAATCCAATCCAAATTATAGGATTCTGATCTGAGGGGTGCATAAAAAGGTCACTATTTTTA
>VWZV01016236.1:36419-50872 GCA_013397155.1 Irena cyanogastra
AGCACCAGCAGTCCCTGATGATATTCATGTGTTTAATACTCATAATCAATCACATTTACCAAAGAGTGATATATTTTCATTTTGTATGCCCTAACTTCATATTGTCATTTTGTTTTTGCTCACCCCAGCCTTCCATGCTTTTCAGGCAGATTTTGATTTATTGGCTGACTTGTTATCCCTATAGCTGCCTCATCTTTTCCTCTTTCAATCCAGAAAATTGTGAACATGGCCCAGGACCATAACGAAATTTGTCTTGATTTCCAATAAAATTAAAAGATATAGTAGCTTGCATATAATAGCAGACATAACTAAAACTATTAAATTATGGCTCAAAATATCAAAAACCTTTGAAAAAATCTGTTTAACTAGCACCTAATTAGGGAAATTCCTTCATTATAAATAGATTGAAATTAAATACAGACATCTTGTTTACATTTTGGATAATGACATTTGTATTGTCAATTCATGTTGTCTAGTTATATGATGAAAAATTAGCTGGTAAAAGTAGTGTAGCCTCTGGTGTAAACAGCACACCTTCAAAACATGAACACAAAACTGCTGAGACTGTCTTACTTGCGGATTTGAAGTTTTAGCATTAAGTTAGGTTTTTCCAATGATGAAAATCAAGAATTTTGGAGGAAGATGATCAGAAGGACAAGTCAAACTATGTGGCTCTAACTTCTTAAGGATTTGCAATTCATTATTTAAACCAAATCTTTCAACCTTGGACTAATTAACTTGTATTCCAATTGGAATATTTTCCCTCTCAAATATTTTTCAAAGTCAAATTATTCTTTTTTCCTTATCCTGAGATAACTATTAAAAGTATAAGTCCATGAAATATTTCATAACTTGATGAGAACACCAAAACAATTTAGCAGGGGGACAGCTTTGGGATTTTGTTTTTTCATTTGCAGTCAGATAATGGCAAAAGAATATTTCTGTTCTCCATTTGCACAGAAAAATTAAGTAGCCCTTTGTTCCAGGAACACAAGACACTGCAAGGTTTGTTAGCAACTATCTCTAATTGTCTCTGGGCAAAAAACCAGTCCTTCCACAAAGCTGGCTGATCCTTAACAGCCTTGCCAACCACAAAGCTCAAAAAAGAACTGGAAATCATGTCAGTAATCCTGCTTCTCTTGCAGTCAATTAAAAATTTCCAATTAAATCTGATAGGTTCTGAGTATCATCTGCTGTCTTTCAGTATGCAAAGCTGGGCACTGATGTACAGCCCACGGAGTGCTCATTTCCCCAACATCCAATGAATGCTGATACATGCTGCCTTCAGTGAAGTTCTTAGGAACTGAACACCTTCAAATTTTCTTCCCAGCCTACCACATGACTAATTATTGGCTCAGATACTTACCCATCACACAGCAGCACAGTAAGAAGGCCTCTTCTGCTTTGTGTTTCAGTGTCACACAGTTAAGGAAAACATGATGCAAGTCCAGTAGTTTTTCAGAATGTATCCATGAAATAAATAGTACAAGGTGGCAAGTCACAAGTTACTCTCATTCATCCTAGAAGCATGCCCATGTCTTTTGAATGGGAGGTGTCTTTCCTCCCTGTCTCCCTCTTATAGACTTACCATGAACTCTCTTTGCAATTCATAGCAAAACTGTTTGCAAAAGTCCAGGGTTGAGACCTGTCTATCTAAGCAGGCAAAATTGCTAAAAGCACCCTTGAAACTGAGGTATCAGAAGGAAGTGATATGCTGATCCAGGAGCTCACTGACTATAATTCACCAGATTGTACTAGTCTGCTAGTTTTCTCAAGCAAACCAAATTTACATTTCACAATTGCATTAGATGTGTGTAAGGAGTTAATATAAAATAAAATGTGTGGTTATTTAAGGGATCCCAAGGACTTTGCTTTAATTTTTTCAGGGTTGGTATTTGAAGTGCAGCTAAGAGAACCAGAACTGATTTTAGAAGTGATTCTTCATTGCAAGAGCTGAAAGAAATGGCAAATCACACTCAGAAACTTTGATGTGAGCTGTAACTGTACATAATGCCATGGTAAATCTTAGTTCTAAGCTTCCAGCCAAGGCCATAGCAAAGTGCAATGAAGCTGTTCTGCAGACCATCTGTTATGCTTTTTTTACTATTTTTATTAATTTTCTTTATCTTTTAGAATTAAAACTGAGAGGTCTTATTTTCCAAATTTGGTGGCTTCTCTATAATCTTATGTTCTGTAGTTATTTCTTTGTCTGATCCTCTCTTAAATTTTACTGTATTTAGTTCTACCATCCTAATCTCTTCTCCTTCTTGCAATTTTCTCTTCTATTCTCTATATACTAAGGTATCTATATAGTAAGGTAACTGTGTTATTTTCTCAGGTAGTGGGTTGACCCTGTCTGGATGTCATGTGCTTACAGAAGTGGCTCTATCTTTCCCTCCCCTCAGCTGGATAAGCAAGAGAAAATATGATTAAAGCCTTGTGGGTTGAGAAAAGGATGAGGAGAGATAACTCACCAATTACCATCAAGGAGGAAATGGACTCAGCTTGGGGAAATTAACTGAATTTATTATTAATAAATCAGAGAAGGATAATTAGTAATAAAAACAAATCTTAAAAATATCTTCATCCTAGCTTTCCATTTTTATTCCCAGTTTTCAACTTTATTCCCAATTCTCCAACTCCTTCCCCTAACAGCGCCAAAGCATGGGTTATGCAGGTTATGGTCAACTCATCACACACTGTTTATACTGTGTTTTCCTCCTCAGGGGGAAGACTGTTTCCCCTGCTCTAGTCTGAGGCTCTTTCGATGGGAGACAGCCCTCCTCAAACTCCTCAAAAATCAGTCTTTTTCATTCTTCATGAACTGCTCAAGCGTGCCACAGCGTACTCCAGAATGGGTCCCCCCACAGGATCACAATTTAAACACAGAAAATCTGCTCCAGGGTGGGCTCCTGTCTCCACGTGGCTACAGCTCCTACCAGGAGCCTGCTCCAGCACAGGCTTTTCATGGAGTCACAGCCTCCTGTGGGCACATTCACCTTCTTGGGTCCTCTACAGGCTGCAGGTGGATCCCTGCTCCACCATGGATCTCCATGGGCTGCAGGACCACAGCTGCCTCACCATGGTCTGCACCACAGCCTGCAGGGGAATCTTAGCTACAGCATCTCCTTCCTCTCCTCTGGCACTGACCTTGGTGTCAGCAGAGAAGTTTGTCTCACATATTGTCACTCCTTTTTTCTCTGTTAAAGTAACTTTTTTCCTTTATTAAATGCATTTTCCCAGAGGCAGTACCACCTTGACAAGGGCTCAGCCTTGGCAAGGGGTGGCTCTATCTTGGAACTGCCTGGCACTGGCCCTGTTGGACATGGGGAAGCTTCTGGCAGATTCTCAAGAAGTCACTGATGTAGCCCTCCTCCGTACCTTGCCTTCAAACCCAGCACATCTCATTAGTGTACTTTTCCCTCTATACTTGTTGCTGCCTGTGCAAATTTTTGCTCCCACAGCTCATGATTTCTACCCCGACAGTGAAGTGAAACGAAGGATTTATACCTCTTTCTTCCTCTTGGTCCCTGTCACAGTACTGTGTGTCAGAAAGGACAACAACGCACAAAAAGGAGTAGTGTGTATGCTTTTCTATTTCAATTGCATGTAGGTGAATTCCCACAGAATTTTGAGGGGAGAGGATAAGAAAAGTGTATTTTAGATTTTTTTCTTATATATGATCATTCTAGTCTGATTTGATTGGCAATGAAATGAATTAGCTTCCCCATATCTATCTGGACTTGTATAAACCATGTGACACTGTCCCGCATGACATCCTTGTCTCTAAACTGGAGACACATTGATTTGATGGATGAATCACTAAGTGGGTAAGGAATTGGCTGATGGTCCCACTCAAAGAGTTGTGATAAACAGCTCGACGTGCAAGCAGAGTCCAGTTATGAATGGTCTTCCTCAGGGGTAAGTACTAGGAATGGCACTGGTTGCCATCTCTATAGGCAATGTTAATAGTGGAATCAAGTAAACCTTCTGTAAGATTGCCAACAACACCAAGCTCTGTAATTGATGTGCTCGAGGGAAGGGATGCCATCCAGAGACACCTTGACAGGATTAAGAAGTGAGCCCATGTGAATGTCATGAAGTACAACAAGGCCAAATGCCAGGTGTAGCCAGGGCAATCCCAGGCACAAATACTGGCTGGGTGGAGAAAGGATTGAGAGCAGCCCTGAAGAGAAGGACTTGGAGATGTTGGTTGATGAAAGAAACTCAACATGACCCAGTCATATGCACTCACAGCTCAGACAGCCAGCTGTATGCTGGGCTGCATCCAAAGCAGTGCGGCCAGCAGGGCGAGGGAGGGCATTCTGTGTCTCTACTTGATTCTTGTGACATCCCCCCTGGAGTGCTATGTCCAGCTCAGTGAAGCCCCAACATGACAAGGACATGGACTTATTGGAATGAGTCCACAGGAGGTCACAAGGATGATCAGAGGGCTGGGGCACCTCTTTTATGAAGGCAGGCTGAGAGAGTTTCGGATGTTCAGCCTGGCGAACAGAAAACTCTGGCAAGACCTTACAGTAACCTTCCAGTACCAAGTACCACCATGCATCTGCTCACTCACTTCCCCACCACTGGGATGGGAGAGAAAATTAGGAAGAGTGAGAGCCAAAAATCTGTGGTCAAGACAAGGATTGTGTAATAGGTAAAGGAAAAGTTATGTATCCAAGCAAGGCAAAACAAGGAATTCTTTCACTACTTCCCATAAGCAGGCAGGTATTCAGCCATCCCCAAAAGAACAGGGTCCCATCACATGCAGCAGTCACCTGGGGAAAAAAACTCCATCATTCCAAACATTCCCCTTTTCTCCTTCTCCCTCTCAGTTTATGTACTGAGTATGATGTCATATGGTCTGGAATATTCCTTTGGTCAGTTGGAGTTACCTGTCCTAGCTGCGTCTCCTCCCAGTTTCCCATGCGCTCCCAGCCCCCTCACCAGAGTGGCAGTATAAAAAGCAGAAAAGGCCTTGTGCCTGTGTAAGCCCTGCTCAGCAGTAACAGAGACAACAATGTTGTGTTCAGCATAAATCCAAAACACAGCCCCATGCCAGCCACATGGAAGAAAATTAACCATGCCCCAGAGAAAAACAGCCCAAGAAGGCTAGAGGTGGACATTTAGCAAGGGGGTGCAGTGACAGGACAAGAGCAATTGGCTTTGCACTGAAGGAGAGTAGATTTTATTTAAATATTAGGAAGAAATTCTTTACTGTGAGGTGGTAAA
The DNA here is from genome assembly GCA_013397155.1 of Irena cyanogastra. Taxonomy (NCBI): domain Eukaryota; kingdom Metazoa; phylum Chordata; class Aves; order Passeriformes; family Irenidae; genus Irena; species Irena cyanogastra. The sequence continues at coordinate 41,658 of VWZV01016236.1, forward strand.
GCACTGGAACAGGTTGCCCAGAGAAGCTATGAGTGCCCCATCCAAAGCCAGGCTAGACAGGTTTTTGAGCAACATGGCAGAGATGTTGTCCCTGTTCATGGCAGGAATGTTGAAACTCAGTTACCTCTAAGATCCCTTCCAGCCAAAAGCAATCCATGATTCTCTGAAGTTTTTCACATGACAGTATTTCCTGAGTGATCTCTCTGTTCTTTTCTCCACCCAGGCACCTTTATTTTCAGATTTTTTCCTCTGCTCTTCTGAGGAAGCAGAGTGATAGACTGGCTTGGCAGGCCTCTGGGAGCCAAAAAAGGTGAACCCACCCACGTGTATTTGAAAATTGCTGCCAACTATAACTTTGTGTCTGATTTCAACACTTGAAAATACACCAAATTGCTATGAAATTAATATATGTGTTATATGATGCACATGGAACTGCTGAGTTTCATCTAAGTATGGTACCATACATGTAGCCTAAAATCCAGTCAAGAAATCCTTATGATAGACTCAACTAATATGAACAGTTCACCATTGTACAGCCAACTTAGGGCATATTCAGAGTTCACTCAGAAGAGAAAATAAAACCCACTTGTCCACAAACAGCTCTGACTCAGGTAAACTAAAAAGCAGTTCCCTTTGTTCATTGCACTCAACATTAGAACTAGATTTTAATTCTTAAAAGCACATTGCTATTATACATACTTTTTTAAAAATACTAAAGCTGTGGATTATAATGCAGATGCAAAAAAATTCAGTGGAAGGCTGAAACAAGGAGGGCAGAGAAAGTTGGCTGTACATTAGTTAACCTAGGTATGATTGCAACCAAACTACTATACCAATTCTGGTATTGTCCACTGACACTTCTGTAGCTGAGAGGATCACCTCTGATGGAGTTTCCCAAATTCCTTAAGCATTCAATATGTTCTGTCAAAAGCTGAACTACTGCTCTGAACTCATATAAAAATGCCTGTATCTCTAACTATCAACATAATTTAGTATATCAATTTGTTGTAGCATTTGAGATCTTGTTTCACTACTAAAAAACTGAAACATCAGGTGATGTTTCATTTTTTTAGTAGTATGAAAGCCATTTATTTCCTTGATCCTGTCAAATTAATTTCACACAGGCAACATAAGTTTTGGGACTTTATATCAGTGTTGTTGACTGACCGCATCTTTAGAAGCACCTTTGTAATTCTGATGTCTCTGGGTGAGATGTGTCCTCTGGATTTGAAAAAAAAGCTTTTAATCATATAGAATGAAGCTACACTGTTTCAAGCCACTTGGGGTTAGCGTGATAATAGATTTTCTCCCATAGCAGTGCTCATTATCTGTAGTCAAAGCCAACAGTTTGATTATCCCCTTCCTTTCAATTAGGCCTTTGCACCCATGGGGCCCAGGCATGTTGCTGTATTGATATAAGTTAACTTTCAAGCTAGTTTTGCAAGGTATCACAAGGATGCACTGATCAGTAGAGCTTCAGTCTTATCCAGCTGCAGATTCATTCAGTCACTTAGAAGGATCAAAGAGAACCACAAAATAATCCTTTAGTTAAGACCTAAGAAACACACAGCAAGATTCGGAGGACAATTCTGTGACAAAGAGGCATGACTAGTTTTTATTGATCTATGACCCTAATCAAAACACCATAGAACAATGGGGAAGCATTGTACTGAGATTATTTTGTGATTCCTGACATGAAAACTCTATTAGATTACCAGTATCTCCTAAAAACTTATATGAGCACAAAACCTTTCCTGTACCACCTCCAATAAAAATGTGTGCATTTTTTTTCTTTCTAACCTTCTGTTTATGACCTTGTTTAAATAAAGGAGAGAACAAATATCTCTAAGTCTGGCACTTCCGTGCAACCTAACTTTTAAATTATACCTTATTGTCACTACAAGAGTAAAACCTGAAATATTTGACATTGCCCTTATGGGATTTGAAAACACTGAACCATGTAGTTCTGAAGTTTACACAGTGAATATCCCAGAAAATTATTAAAATTATTAAATACATCTCAGAATTGTGAAATCGTAAAAAAGAAAAAAATAAAAGAAAATAAAATAAAAAAAATTATTGCTTTAAACCCATGACTTGGTTCAGAATATAAGGTTTATTCCATATAGATAGATGCAAATGGTTTATAATCAGTGTCATTTTGAATCTAAGTATTAACAGTATAATGGTGAAAGTTTGGAATGAGTGAATGAAGGCACTAATCTCTAAATACCTTCTGTTAAAGAGTTCATTTGGGTTGGAAAAAAATTCAAGAAAAAATAAAGCTTGTAAATTGCTAATACTGTGCCTGAAAAAATACATCATCTGAAAAAAATACACAGCACATTATGCATGGCAATAAGTGTGAAGAAAAAATTTGTGGAAATGCAGAGAAAATAAGAATTTTCAGGTGGAGAAGTGAGAAATATTGCTTCTCGAAAGAGGAATACAAAGATTTTGAGAGACTGTGTCAGAGGAATGAATGACCTGTAAGGGGGGATGAGTTTAAGAAATTCTTCTAGGTAAGGCAGAAGGTTTGCTGCTGGCAGACACATACTTATAGAATCATAGAATGGTTTGGCCCTTAGTTTGGAAGAGTTTAAAGAATACCTAATTCCCATCCTCTGCCGTGGACAGGGACACCTTTCACTAGACCAGATTACTCAGAACCCCATCCAGCTTGGCCTTGAACATTTCCAGGGATGGAGCCTCCACAGTGTCCCTGGTCAGCATGAGGCAGTTTCTCACCACCCTCCCAAAAATTTTTTCCCTAGTATCTTACAAAAACCTAACCTCTTTTAGTCTGAAGCCATTCCCTCCTTGTTCTGTCACTACATGCCCTTGTAGACAGTCTCTTCACCTTTCTTGTGGGCTCCATTCGGGCACTGCAAGGCAGCAATTAGCTAACCTTGAAGCCTTTTTATTTCCAATCAGGTATATCTCACAACTCTTTTTTCACAGAGGACTGCCATTAAAAGGTTATAACTCTAAGTGCTCTGCATTAGGCACACAGGGGGGATAACGCGAAGTGAGAGACAGCCATCACAGGGTCTGTCTGTATCCTAATAGGAAAGGCTCAACAGAAAATTAATTACTTAATAACTGCTTTAATAAGACCAAATAAGAAGTGGAATAAAAGTAGCAAGTATCAGCTTACAACACTCCAAGTTCTGGGCACCACACATTCATGCATCATCAAGCAGAGTGCTGGTGTATTTTCTCATAGCATGCTATGCAGAGCAGGTCCTGTCCATGCAGAAAAACTCTCCCTTTCGTTCATGTGAGGTCATGTATAATTTCCTTACAGTAAATCAACTCTATTCCTAAAGATTTTCTCAGAAGAACTCTTTAACATATGTTTGACAAGGGCAAGATCATGTTATGAGGAGTTATGGCAGTGACAAGCAAGAGATGCCTGCAGGCTCCTCCAATACCCTTGTCCCATGGACAAGGGATACAAGTGACACAACACAGCACAAAACAGCACAGGACAGCCCGGCACAGCCTGACAGCCACACTGAGTATGTGGTGCTTGCCCAGGTTAGCTGCCCTGTGACTCACTGGCTCTGAAATACCATGGGCTTCTGTCGTGGTTTCAGTTCGCTAATTCAGAATTTTTCAGTAATTTTGAGATCTCTCAGCCAATGGACTTCTTGCTGTGAGATAGGATTAGGAGAAAGGCAAAGCAGGCTCAAACTTCAAAAGCATATAAAGAAAATTTATTAACAGTAACTAAAAAAGAAAAGAAAAAGTAGTAAGAATCAAAACAAACTCTTCAGACCACTTTCTCTTCCTTACCTCACTTCTCTTGAACACTGACAATGTAAAGAACTAAACTCAAACTCTCAGTCAGTTTACTACTTCTGACATATTCTTAATACATTTCACTCAGGGAGAAAAGGCCCTCTTGTTAAGGTTCTGGAGATTCCTCCACGAGAGGCAAAACACAGTTCTCTCGTGGTTTTCTCACGACTAGCAGCTGCCCGGAGGAAAATCTGCTATCGTGAAGTCCTTCCCATCTCAACAAGCTTTCCCACAGTTTGTCAATGGGCCATGTTGACTTATGGGGTATTATTTTAAAAATGAACAGTACAAAGGCAAAAGTCTCCATTCCTTATCTCTAAAATTGNAGGGGCCGGGGGGGGCTCAGCTGGGCCCTCAGCCGGGCTGTAACAAGCAGCTCGATGTTAACAGAGCTGGCTCCATCCGACTCTCAGCAACTCCCTCCCCGCTCCCTGGCAAGCGATGGGGAGAGAGGGGGAAGAAGAGAAGATGCCCAAGCCACAGCAGGGCCGCCCGGGCCCGGCCTGGCCTGGCCCTGGACACGAGCCAGGCCAAGTTACCTCTCTGCTGGCCAGAAATGAGAGAGGGCTCTTCCCGGCTTTTCGTCGTTTAACATGTGTTTTTCACAGAGGCGTGTCTAATTTCTCAGTGGCTTCTTTACCTGCCTATCAAACTGAGACAGCTTCTAAGCTAAGACCAGTGTAGTATACTGACCTCCTCTACCTGCTTTCAATCCATGTGCCAAGGAAATAAAGGTATATAAGCCTTTCTCTCTCCTCGCCTTCTGTGAACAGTGATCTCAGAAACATCCCTCTGCTTTTAGATGTGTCTGACTTCACTGCCTTCCCCTACTCTCTGTCCTACATCATACAAAATATCTGACCCTGAATGAGGACAGAAATCCTCTCTTTACAATCCATACATGTCAAGGTCAGGGTAAAAGGTGGTTGAAATAAGGAAGTACATGCTCATACAAATGACAACTTAGGAAACTACATAAGAGTATACACCACATCCTGTTATGGAAGGGAAATTTGATGGAGATAGAGAGTATAGTTAGGTAGGGATAAGATCCGAATGATGAGAGAATTTAATTTTTGAAAGGTAAATTCTTCCTGTGATTACCATCCTACACAGTTAGGAATATAAATCAGCAAATCACATGTAAACTTTGCCACACCTACATTCCCATCGAAAGAACTGTATCTTCAATAACTTTATTAGAGGAATCCTTAAATCTTCATGGAAAAATTCCAGTGTCAGTTTGACAAAGTTTAAAGCTTTCTTTTTGGATGAATGAAAAAAACCCAAGAAATGGTTTGAAAGGGCAGATTAAATCTGTGTTTATGCTTACTAGCATTTGTGAAGAGTTGATTTACCACTCAGGAAAAAATTTATCAACAGATACAGTCTGCTTCATTATGTGTGTAATAAAAAAGATAATGTTTTTTCCTCCCTTTTGTAGCTATAGTAAGTGAAGATTTGCATTCTGGGTAGGGCCTTCTCTTGTGGAAGCAGCAGAAGCCTAGACCCAATCCCTAAACCCCAAACCTTGTTAAATGCAGTTTCAGTCCTGGGGACTTAATGTACTGATTGCTTCCCAAGAAGGAGTCTCATTGCCTGCTCCATTCAGTCCTAATACTGAAGGTCTAATCATATCTATTATGCTTTTCAGTTTCACAGGTGTTTTTTGGGTGGAGGAGGATGTAAAAAGAAGCAGAGGGGTTCAGGGGGAGGAAGATGGGGGAGGACAGGAAGAAACCAAAGTGTATGGCAGGGAAAAAACCCACAGGCCTCAGCTACTGAGAAATGAACTGATGACTGAACTACTATGTGAGATTATATCTAAACCACCAAGTGTGTTATTGTAACAAGGCAAAATGACAATGGTCCCAATTTCATATTCTTCTCCCAGCAAGAGAGAGCCAATCACTGTCAAAATCATCGGTACTGGATATTGAAAGTGTCACAAGGCCTTAGCTCAACCAAATAAATTTCAATATAAAAGAAAGAAAGGGGCAGGTGGAAAGTGAAGCATTTTTTAACGATGTAGTAAAGTTTCACTTATATTTTAGGCTGCCAAAAGCCCTTCTCAGACTTGTTTTCCCAATATAACACGAATATCACATGCCATACTATGCTTTTGTGTAGCCTAGATTAAGACTGTTATCATGGCCTAATAGAGCTCAAAATGAGAGGAGGGGAGGGAAGGGGAAAGAAACTAATTATTTTTAGATGGCTTTGCTTTTCCCATAGGGTTCCTATAGATCCTACTTAGCAGCAACTCATTCCAGCACTGATTAAGTGGGAAATACACAGAATCTCAAAAGGTCAAACCTATAATCAGCTGCCCTAAGGGGTTGACATGGAAAACTTCTCAATACAAGTTCAATTTATGGCAATATTATAACATCTACTCATTGATAAACAATGAGGAAAAGAGAGGAGACTCCTAATGGAGCTTCTTAGAATGCCTCAGCATTACAGTATTTTTTATGTCCAGGTTATGGGTGGGATATCCATTATTGTTTTCACTCAGTTTTTGGATGTTGATAATTTTCTTTCCAGCTGCTGAGGGGAATGCATTTATAATAAGCTAAATCTGCATGAGACATACACATTGCTTACTGCTGAGAAAATCATTCCCAAGCTGATCTAGAGAGCAAGCATGGAGAATGGAGCTCTCTCAAAGACAGGAAAGATGAGAAGGAAAAAAGAGACAAATTATTAATAAACCCTTTCTAATTACTTCAGTGAAATCAAGTTTTTGGATACTGATTATTTCCATGTGTGTGCATTATGATAACAATTTAAACACACTGGTTATTTCCAAATAGCCTCTGTTCAGCTACTACTTCACCACTTGTGAATCATTTATACACCCCTGCAAAGCAGAGCCTGATTCAGCTACTCTGGAAGCAAGGGAGACACTCATTCATTTCAATAGGATGTGAAAGCCCCAAATGAACATGCAGCTTAAACCACAGGAAATCTGGCAGCAGGAGTTTTTTTGTTTTGCTTGACTTAGACTATATGCATTACCTTCCAGGATTGACTCTAGGCACAAGCTAAGTGGGCAGTTTTTTACAGCTGAAAAATTCAGGGGAAGGAAAATAGCTATTGCCCTGCTACGTACATTTCCTTTACCAGAGCTGTGGAAAAACTGGGCTGACTGCTGTCATGAGTGTTACGGTGGTGCATCCTCAGCAAAAATACCATCACCATCTTTCACATTTCTCTTCCTTTCCAGGCAAAGGCAAAAACTGCTTGCTCTGCTCTCCAAAGTTCTTTCCCACATTTTTCCTCAGCTCTTTTTTGTTTTCTCACTTCTTCTTCTTTCTACACCAGAAGAAGCCAGGTGTCTTTCCTCTCTCATTGGAATAAGAAAGGCAGTTTCCCTTTTACAGCAAAGGTGCCTTGAACTAGCCATGCTTCACTTACTTTAGTTAAGTGCCAAGCAGTGCTGAATTGTAGAGTTTCAAGCACTCTCCAGTGTAAGTTTCAAAGATGTGGCACAGCTGAGTTTTTTATCATTATGGGAATGCTCTGAATGCTCCCAGCATGTCTCCACAAAGTCCACTGGATATCAAGAACCATTTCAAAATAGGCCTTTACCAGGTCATAATTGAACCTGGGTTACTTCTGTCAGCTGAACTTGTACGGGAATACAGCCTTCCCAGGTGACAACTTCAAAATATTTCCAAATTCACTATATGGGTATGAGGCTGTTATTTTGTGTAATATACATGTGGTCTGATTACTTCGCTGTGTAATAGAACTGTGAAGCCGGCTCATCTATTCTATAACATGTACTTTAGAAACAGATAAAATTAAGAGCAAATGCCCAGAAAAGAGTAATCAAAATGACCAAGGTAGAGGGGACTTTAAGCAAAAATACATCTTGTCTTTCAAAATAAATAACCCAGATCAAGGTTCAAAAGGTGAAATCATAAAGCTAGTGTTTGGAAAAAACAAGCACCACATGATTTAGCACAGGGGGATGTAGCTGACACATTGCACTTACTGTGTATCCTGTATTAAAAAAAAAACCAAACTAAAAGTGCGGAAAAAAAAAATCCCTACCAAAAACTACTACTGCTGCTCAAAACTACAAAAAAGCCCCCCAAAACAAAATCCCATGCAAAAGACCCCAAAGTTTTTGAATGTCTTCCTTTTCTTCAAAAGAAATTTGTTTTCAAGGCTAGATTCTCAGGCGCTACATGGAAATAAATCTACTTACAATCAAGCAATAGGATTTGGAACTTGCAGATACATGAAAATAGATACATGAAAGAAATTTAGGATGCACTGATAGAGGTTAGAACACTTACATGTGAAAAGAGCTATTTTAGCTATTAAATTTCAAACAGGGTGAAATTATACTTTTTTCTTACATTATGCAGCACCCTTATCCCCATCTAATCTGTGAAGAAGGAGAAAGAAAATTAGGTTTACCACAATAATGTGTCATAGCCTGAAGTTAGGCTTTTAGGTGAAGGTATGTCATGACAAACTTCGTACTACAGTAACATTGTTCCAAAGTTCTGTTGCAGTACATACTGTAGATAAAGGTAGATCAAAACTGTTTTCAAGTTTTGGAAAGTTTGTAGTGATTTTCAAGACAGTTTCTAATGCACAAGGAAGACTGAGCAGAAGCTGTCAAAAATGTCATAAAAATACTGTAGCTTTTAGTGGTCACACGTAATCCACTTACTGTCAGGTCAGGATGGTGCACCTTTAGTACAAATGAGAATCAAACTCTCACAGCTGAAGACTTAAGCAGTCCTCAACTCTTCCTGAAATGAAAACTAATCACAACCAAACCCCTTGCAGAGATGTGGAAACCATTACTTCCTTAGTTTAGCTCTTCTTCTTATGAACCCAGCTAAGTATGGCTATGGTCAGGTAGTATGTTCCACACTATTGTGAAAATACTGAATGCGCCACCTTACATATCCATTTTACAATTTCATCTTGCACTGCAAGGAACCCAGAACTTCAGCAGTATAAATTCCTCCCCCAACACCGCTCAGTTGAGCAAAGGCCAGAGCTACTTTGAAGGCATGGCCACAGAATTTCTGGTGACCAGACAGTTTTATCCGTTTAATCCTCACTACAACAAAGTGCAAATGCAATATTTCCTGCTTTAAATTCTACTAACTTAATTTGCAATATATATATTGAAGTTGCTTTTCTAGTTCAATCTTAAGTCTTCACACTTTTTTAAAAGGAACTTGGTGAGCAGGGCATATTCCTTTATTCTCTCTTATTTGAATTAAAGTGAACTTTCTTTAATGAGCTTACCCTGATTTATGACTTTTTTCAGAGACATTTGCAGTGAAAAGTTGCTAGTGCTGTGTGTGTCAGATGAAGTAACTGGACCTTTTGTGAATTATTAGGTTTTGATGTATTAATGTCTCGGTCTTTTGCAC
>VWZV01016242.1:0-17544 GCA_013397155.1 Irena cyanogastra
TCTTAAAATTTAATCTACTAAATTTAACTACTAAAAATAATTACACAATAAAACTTAGAAAGTTATAAACAGAATCTCTCAGCATAGTTTATAGGTTTCTTGTAAGAATTTTATAAAAACAGTTTGTTATGTTTACATCACATACCACACTTAGTTCCCAATTCACAACATACCTGTGGTTAATGCTCTTAGCACACCAGAATATGATCATATGCATTAGTATTTTTAGTTATTAGNAGCAAGTAATACAGGGGTTTAAAAAATTTCAGTTTTGGATTCAAATGCCTAAATTCCATTTCATGCCCACATTAGGCACCTAAGTCTTGCTTTTTCTAAACACGTATATATACAAGTAAACAGCTGTGAGTGTTGTGTATATGCACATGTTTGTACACTAATACACACAGAGACTCACACTTTCACACAGTACAGCTCTACTCATCTCAGCTTGCTTCAAATGAGACAATTCCTCCATTCAAATGCTTGTTCAGAAGGCTTGCAGATTACTACTTTAGGCATCTAATTTTACGCTTAATACACTGAGCTAAGATCCTAAACTAAGCAATCCTACCTCTCTACCGTATAGATGAACTAATATTTACAACTAAAGTTCCCCCTTAGGAATGCACATATCTGCAATGACATTTTGTTTGTGCTCATAACCATAAATGAAATAAAACTAAAATTAGGTTATAACAAAAAAATAATGCTTTATGAATCTTCATAACATACACTTTTGATTAATATTTAAGTGCATAACTTCAGTATTCTAGTCAAAACTTTCAAACATCATAAGCAAAAAAATTACAACCCACAGACAGCAAAGCAGAGCAAAGGCGAATTTAATCTCCTCCCCAAAACCATAAATAACTTGAACGACAACTTTTAACATAGTTAAGCTGCTTTTTGTGACATTGTACCTAATGTTCTAGACACCACCTTTTTTTGTTCTAACAGTAAAGCATATTTCTGCATTTTATAAGCCTCCATTTATAAATTACTATGTTCAAATACATATTGTTTCAAATCTACTACTTTACCCTGAGAAAAATTGAGATTCTGAAGTTCTCAAGACAGGTCATCTTTTGATGAGCATCCTTCTGGACATTATAGCTTTGATTTCAATTACATGTTGATACAGAATAAATAAACAGTTTCTAACATACCAGTACAAGTAGTTTGCTAACGTGGAATTTTTGCATGCCCTTGATATCAAGAAAGTGCAAAGGTCTTGCTGGAAGGGATTTAAGAAGAGAAAAAAAAAATTAAATTACAAAGAAATCTAAGCATCTGAGACAGAGACAAAGTTAAGGAATAACACCAAGTAAATATAAGACTTGTGAGAGATATATTTTCTTCTAAAATCTGAATCCAATCTGACCTAATATTTAAATCACAATATAAATATTCCTTTAAATCCAGCAACACCACTACAGGAAAGAGGTCTTCTACTGCAGTAATATATTTACCAACATATAAAAAGCACATGATGTTTTCCAAAAAGAAACCTTTAATGTAATTTCTATTTATAATATATTACTCTTTCCTCCTGTGCAATTACATCTTGCTGTAAATGCCGTAATATTCAACCCCCAAAGAGATTTCCCACTCTGTTTTGTATCCAGAGCATCTAAAAATCTTGAAGATTTTCCACAATTCAAAAAAATAAATTTGTATAGGATTCACAGCATTTAGATGCTTCTTTCAGGTTTAATAATCCAGGTAGCAAGAAATCTGTATATCTTTATTGAGATGCTCAATTTAAGGCTTATTTTCTATGCAGTATTAAGACTCAAATAGGACAATTTGCAATAGGGAATGGATCATTAGTTCAAAGACCAATTAATCTGCATTAAAAAATCAGATTAAAATCAGATTTCTTCAAAATGTCTTTACCTTCTATTTTTCCCTTCCTCCAATCCCATTCCTATTACTTGTCTACTTCTGGCATAAACTGAATATAGTCCTTGGCAGAAGTAAATCAGTGTCTCACTTAGGTTCAAAAAAGATGACATGCTAACGAATACGGCTACAGAAAGAACAGATTGCAGAGACCGAAATATTGCAATAATTTTTTTTCTATTAAAAGACTGTTTTAGAACACCCCGAACACACGCAGTTTTCAATGTCTAATCAGTATGATAGCCTTCCTATCACATCATAACTTTCTCCCTTACAGAAGAATACTTTAATTTCATGAAGAATTCAATTTCCAGTTCCCCAGCTTTGGATACTGTGATCATGGACATGAACAGATACTCTGTAAAAAAAATTCACTTAAGCTTACTGCTATTTTCTTAGCATTTACTTTAAATCTATATTCTTTGGGCACTTTAAATATTCAATAAGATTCACCCAAAGAATCCAAATATTCATAATCAAAAGCAAGAAACAGTACCAGATCACTAGAAAGGTACAATAAATACAAAGTAAATTGTGTGACTTACATCAAGGTTTTCATTTTCTGCAAGCTCTTTTGTCTTAGAAGTAAGAGGTGGAGAAGAAACAGGTGGAATAGGACTCATAATCTGGGAACTACACAAAGGAAAGCACGTAATTGGTATGATTCAAAGTTCTTGCTTAGAGGCCAGGGAGCATGCATGGAAATCACAATGAATTTCACTTCCACAGCATAATAAATTCAGAAAACTGGAAGAGAAGTATCTTTGAAGGTAGCATTCCAACTCTGTTTCAGCACAAACTGCATGAACAGCAACTTTGACAGCTGCAGTTCCTGAAAACAGCAAAAATCTGCACCTGGAGAGCTATAGAGTTTATGCCTGTGAAGGACATTCACTTAAACAAACTTTACATTTCATTACATCTTCCATACAAAATAAGCAGACATACATAGGAATTCAACAAATCTGCATTTTCAGGAGCTTTCTAAAACATTCTAAGATGAAACTGCCAATACACAGCACCTGCAAGCACTAGTCTTTGGAATGCAACTACACATAGCAGAGTAGACAAACACTTATTTGCAAGGCAAAGTTTTCAGACGGTAAATTTACCTGAAAGGAAGTAATTAAACAGTTCTCCTAAGATCTAAGTATCATTGCAGCTTCAAAATACACCCTTCTCACTACACTCACTTTTACAGCTTTGCAGAAAGATCAATGAAAAGCTGTAGAACTGTAACACAAAAATACACCCTCATGTTACATTAGAACCTTGAGACTGAAAATACTGAAAATCTATAACATATATTCACAGAAGACTTCGATTACGAAGTTCGTTTTCACTTTGCTTAATACTTTATTAGCTACCTCAGTCCTTCTTTTTGATTCCTGCAAGTAAAAGAAGTACACTTCCACAAGTCTCCCCCCACATCTTTTGCAGAAGCATGAGGAAATTTCTTTTCACATCAAATTGACTGGACTTTAGATCCACATTCTCTGATGAAAGTGGCAAGTGGAACTTCATATAACTTCAGTGAAGTTATCTTAACTTTTGCAAATACAGAAGGAAGCAATGACAGTGTTTGTCCTGCTCTACAGAAATTTTCTCCCTTTTGTGTAGTAAGATCAAAAGCCACAACTACAGCACTGTTTGCTCTGCAAACTGTGTGTAATCAGGAAGTACATTTCATGAATGATCAGGACTTGTTGAGTTTGCTTTTATCATTTTTTTTTTAATGTTTGGATTATAAAATAACATGATGAATACACAAAGCTCCCCTAAAAAGAAGAAACAATTCGATGGCTTAGAATGTTACATGTTTCTGCCTTTCTGCTTGAAGTCTAAGCTTCTTACCTGTCTATTTCTGAAGCATTAGATCCAGATGTTGTCATAGTTTCTGACATGGAACCTTGACTGTCCCTCTTGCTAGGCTCCAGGCCATTCTTTATGTCATCAAAGTTTTCATATTTCAATGCTTGGACTAACTGTAGCAGGTACATCAGCAAATCCTTATGGAGAAAAAAAAATCCAAGTGAAATAAGGGTGTCAGTCAAAGCAAACTACAACTCCTTATATTTACAAAATTCTAATTCACAGATAAACTTAGTCAGGATTTACTGACCCCCTAACAACACAGAAATTGAGGTCTCCCTAAACAAGCAATATACCATAGCAACACTGGTGTTGGATGCAGTCTGACTCCCAAAAGATACTGAATTATCATTCTACTATTCTTTGTTACTCAAAGACAGTAAGTGTTAATTTAGTGAATATTCAAGTGCAATTACTACTTTAAAATTCTCTTTAGTTAAACTGCCTTAATTGCTTCCAGCATCCTCAGAATAAAGCTTTCAATTTGTGTCTCACAAGAATAAAACTGAAAATTCAAGCAAAAATTTGACTATAGTATCAAGAATAGAGATTGTCCCTTCTCTTATAGACTATTATTTTTTTATCCTTTGTGTAGCTGGGGATCTAAGAAAAAAAAACATGTATCTAATCTGTTTTAGATTAGAGAACAGAATTTTAACCACTTGCTGTTTAAAATCAACTTGCTGCCTTAACTGTTCAACTTTTTCTGTTTACTTACTTTCCAGTACTTTGTAAATGGTACATTTTTAATGTCAAAACACTATTACATAAGCTATTGAATTGGGCTTGAAAAAATATGATATATTTATGCTCCCTTTTTTAAACTCTATTGATTGCCAAAAAGAGTCGCGGTAACACATTCAAACCTGGATTTGCATTTTTTTAACTGTCAAAATAAAATATCTAAATCACCGATATTTAACATACTAGATTCTATTAAGTGGGCTCTATTCATAATCACAGCTCATCACATTCTAATCAGTATACAATTAGAAAGACCTCATTTCCACAGATAATCTTCTACTCATTTTCTATAGCAAAAGCACATGATGATATACTGCTTCAATTCACCAGATGGATCTGCTGAAAATCCTTCCATTGACTATTTAAGTTCACAGCACTTCCGCAGGCTAACACTCAAAATTTATCACTGGTTTTTGGTGAGAGCACACCACTGTTTTACTTTGTTTAACAAAACCAGCTACTACTGGCTGTTCATGCTAAGAAAATTATCAATGTGTGATACTTAATAAGGTAAAGACTGCTCCCCAAAAACCTAACAATAAATAACAACAAGTGAATGATCTTTTGTTTTCCTTTCCCAATATTCACTAAAACGTCGTAAAAAGTAGAAAACATTTCAAGGACTCAATGAGAGTTCTCAGACCAGCTGACTTTTCCATGTTCCAACAGACCAGTGAATAAACACCTCATCATCAGCCTGCTGAAGCCTGGCGACAGCATAGCGCCGCACTGTTGGGTTGGTGAAGTGAGATGACAGAAGCTCCAGAGAGTCTTCCACATCCATGGGCTTCCATTTGCCCAGTAGCTCCAGTGCTTGCTTTGCCTCTTGTGGTAAATCCCAGTTGACACACTTCAGGAACTTTGTCAAGGCCTAAACAGGAGATTGGACAATTCATCAGTAAAAAGCTAGCCAAAGGAAATTATTTCAAAAATTAATGTCTCACACAAAGGTAAAACTAGATTCAGATTATATTTACATAAGCACAGACCTGGAAAACTTTATTAATATAAGTGACAAGGTCCCTTCCAGCCCAAGCCATTTAACAGCTCAACTTACCTTCTCTTGATGAGTAAGGTAATATCTGAATTTCCACACCAAATCCTGCTCCTCATACGTTAGCTGCTTTGTCGGTGGATAACTCACTATGATCTATTTGATACACAGTCAGAAAGTGAGTTTAAAAATGTGAACAGGCATAATCAACAAGTTAACAAAGTATACTGTGAGAAAGCACAACACTGACAACACAAAAATAGCTAGGGAAAAAAAAAAGCTTTCCAACAACACAAAGTTATGGTATCATGGTGATGCTCCTCAGTTACATGGTTGATTGAATTGACAGTGCAGGCAAACACAGTTGCTTTAAGTGTACCATTCACACCTACATGACATGCACAAAATACACATTCTTAACCTCCTTAAATGGTTTAAAAAATAGAACAAGAACTTTGTCCTCCTTTCTGAGTTGGGCCCTTCTAACTAAGGACTCTGAAACATTTAATTCACGATTTTCTATAAACTGAAATTAACTGTATTTTCCTGAAACTGTCACCATATATTATTACCCACTTAATAAAATTGAACTTAGCCATCATATGACTGACTTACATTAAGCTGGTCTCGTGTAGTTGCATTAGGCTTCAGGTCATGATCAGAAGGTCCACTTCTTAAACTTCGAGCAAGTTTGTGATGTTTGCTTTCTACTAAGTTCTCCTAAACGCAGAGGGTAAGTCAGTACTTATAAATACTAAACTCCAGTGAATATTACTATTGAAACAACACTAGAGAAGACTCACCAGTCTCTTGAAAAATGTACGGAAATGAAAATTCAAATCTTAAAGTGCAGCATCTTCTGGCTTTTTTCGTTTGTTTATTTTACAAAAAAACTCTATTAATAATACATGGAGGGTTGTTGGGAGTTTTCAGGGTCTGTTTCAGTTTATGATTTAGCATTAACAAACCCCACCTTGCCTTTCGGTGAATTGCTGCAAAACGTAAGCATTTCAGTCAATACATCCCTGATTGACAGCACTCAAACGTGCCAGACACTTCATAAACATGTTCTTTAGGATGATGTTTGCAGCACAAAGCTTTGTATGCAAGAAAAAACATCTCAAAAAACTTGTCCCACTGTTAATACCATGTTAGCAACAGTAGGAGCCACAATAGGAGCCACAGTGCCAACGAGTTTTCAGCAGCCAAGGCAGTTTCCAGCATTGTCAGACTTGCTATTACAGTGTTAGATTACACGGTGCTCAAACAGTGTTGCCAGTACAAACCCACTTACATTAAGGTTCCCAAAGCTGCCAATACCAGTCCCACTGAATTGGCATCCACAATAATGGAAATCTTTTCTAGAACTGTACTTAGGCACAGTCTACATGAAAGACAACATATAAGAGAGTGTAGGGAGAAAATATTTTAACAGAGGAAGTGACCAAAAGTTACTGCACTAGTCTCTAAATTCAACAGTCCTCTTTTTCAGCTCTCTCTTATCTTCCCACCCTCTAACCTCTTTTGCCAACAATTGCCCTTCTCAGCTTTCTTACACCTCAGAAGCAAGCACACTAGGCATGGAAAGGATGATGTGAACATAAGCATTAAAGCAATCCTTGTATTTTAATCTAGCATCAGCAGAAATATAAAAAAAACCTCAAACCCACTGATATTTCTCAACTGGTTAAATATATCTTTCCACTGGAATTTTAAAATATTTAAGATGGCAAGCTTTCATCTACATTCATGAGAAGTTCAACAGTAACTCTGTAATACAGATGGCATCACACGGAGCATGCTTACCATAGACATCTGGGGATCTGGAATCTTAACAATTTCAGGACTTGTTAAAATTGGAGATGACTCATCACCATCCTGAATGACAAGAAGTTAAAGCACATTAAACATCTCAAGTTTTAGAGAGAAAATATATCATATTAATGCATTGTGAACCCTACTACAGTAGAAGAATGATTCAACTGCTGACAGTTTAAAGGGGAAAAAAATAAAATAAACAGATTATTTTTCTTGTTTGTCTTTTTCCCAGATGACAAACAAATTGGCAAGACAGATGGAAGTTCACCAGAGGAAACGCAGCTTGACAACTCCTTAGTATGCTGGCACACAGGTGAGTGGAGAAATTTGTCACCATTGTCACATGTCCTCTGGAAGCACAGAAACAAAACTAGGCTCTGTATTTCCACCAAACCCACACAGTTTTCTGGAAAAAAAACCCAGAAATATCTCCTAAAAGTTCAACACTTTAAAAGTTCAACAGAAAGATGTATGTAACCCTATCTATCATAGGTTCTACAGGCTTAGAGTCTAATGTGTGCTGCCTAAATAAGGAAGGGAGAAGATAAAAGATTCCTGTTTGAACCAGATACACGGAAAAGAAAATTAAAAGCCTGCCACCACATTACAAAAGTAGCAACTTTGTCTCCCAGACACACAGCAGTGTGCTTTTGTGCTTTGTAACCTCTGGATGGTAACTAAGCATTAATAAAAGCTATGAAAAGACATTTCGTCTAACATACAGAATAAAACAGTCAAACTCAGAACAAAACAAGCTCAGCATAACATGTGCTCTGCTGTATCTATACTTAGTCTGTTTACATTTATTTTGATGTAAATTTGAGATCAGAATAAATTTTTTTTGATATACCAACTTATTTCCCACAGTAAATAAGTTTTGAGGTAACTTGTTCAGGTTTCTTTCTGTCCCCACTCATTTTTTTTTCTTATTTTCCAATATATGCCCTTTGGGATAGCTTTACTTTTATACTTTTCAGAGATAACTTTCAAAGGAGAGGTTGTTTCAAGGGAGAGAATCATTTGTCACTAACAAGATACAAGTTAAAATTGCCATTAACCTACAAGGAGAAATATCTTTTTTTCCTACTACATAATTTTTGTGTGCTACAGTAAAATATCTCTTGTCATTAAAATGCTTCTTTAGAATGACAATTTTAATTGCATTTGCTAGTGTCCTATGCCTTTCTGAGGCAAAGATTTTGACAAAAGTCAAAATAAAAGCAGTAAGAACACACATATCCTTCTTAGTTAAGGGAAATAAATATACAGTCTGCCTGTAGTTGGTGATGGTCCTAGAATATCAGCAGGTTGCTTTTCTCATTAGTCTTTTTAAAAAAAGCAAGCATGCAAACATAGAATAAGCAAAGATGACATTTGCTTACAGTATCTCTATGATAGTATCTCTAAAAGTATATTTAGTATCTCTAAAAGCATATTGCCTAAATAATGAACTTAGCTCTGACCTCACCACACAGAAATAACAGCATCAAAGTATTTCCATAATAACAAAATATGCAGCATCACTAACAGCAGACTGAACTGGGCTGGAGTCACAGTGACAGATCAGTGTACTAAGCCTCTGCCATCTGACCAGGCAGAATGCTCAGATCATGTCACAGTAGTTCCATAAAGTCAACTTATATAAAAAACAATGAAATTGTTGCAGGTGGGAGAAATCCTTTTCATAAACATATCTGATGACAGACCATTGCTATCTACCAATACCTTATCTTCCAATTCTGAACTAGTAAGACTGCAATCTGACTTTGCCTTTACAAAAACAAAAGATTCCAATGTGCCAGTGACAAGTGTCCTCTCTGTTTAGAACCTATGCATGGAAACTGTATGAAAAACCTGATATAGGAGGGGATTCAGTAGCAAAAAGCTACTAACTTGCTACTAATAAGCATTCAAACTCTTTATAGTATCCAGGTCCCATGAGGATTCTCTAGGGATAAGCACTAGTAACACCCACTGCTGTATTTTTCCCTCAGTGAAAAAATTATAAACTCAGATACAGTAACTGAAAAAGGAAAGGTTTCAGATTGGTAAAAGTGGAGCACTTATCCCACAATTAGAAATCTGTGGCAGACATTAAAAATTCAAATCTCACTAGGATGAGAATGACAAAAGCACTATTGTCTAAAATTTGATTACTCATAAAACAAAACTAAAAAAAAAAAACAAAAAAAAAAAAACCACACAAAAAAAACAAAACCAAAAACAAAGCCTGCCACTGCGTTATGTCAAACTGTTTATAAATAAGGGTTAAGGAGTTTTTTTCCAAGACTGAAGTTAAAAGAATGATTTGCACATTCACTGCTGGCAACTCTTTTTGGAACTTTTCAAAAGAATCATGATAATGACTGTTTATTTTAAACTCTTTGAATGTAGTCAGACCATGCTGTAGAGTGAAACTGACAAGTTCTAGCTATTCAGTTCAAGCACCAGGAAAACCATTCCCAGTGTTTCACTGCATGACAGAACAAAGCTTTGACTCAACCAAAAAGTGCCATGAAATCAAGTTTTTCCAAGCATCCCTCAGACAAGTTATGGCATCAGGAGCGAACATTTTGAAACATTAAACATTTGTTTAATGAAATACTCAAGAAGGCACAATGACATTAGCTATCCTGTGAAGGATATCAGCTGTTTAACTACCCTTCTGTAATTCTCCATTACGCCTTGAGAGCAACATGTGCAGCACCACAACCCTGACCATACAAACTTACTAAACCAAACCAGTGCCTAAATTAGCATCTGAATTTGGCCAAGTGCATCCTTTTGAAGCGTCTTTCCTGATCATGCCCATACAGACAGCTTTAGTTCACGTCATGGAAATCTCAGAAATCCCTGACATCCTCTACCTGCCAAAAACCACGTGGGATAGGACAAAAGCCCAGAGCACAAGAACACAGTGCAGACACTGGGCCTTCAGCAGCCTCTTCCCACAGTGAACCTGCTCCTCTTGGCTGCAACAGGCTGCCTCTTCCTAGCACAGGCAGAACCTGAGATGACCTGCCATTCTGCCAACTGGAAACAAAAGCAACATCAATACTAAACAGCGCTAACTTGGTTTAAACTGCTGTGTTACAGAGCTCTGCAGATATTTCATACAGTAAGATCATGTGTGTGTGACTTTATATTAGAGTCCATTTAAGACAGTCCACAAAATTCGCAGAATTTTCCAAACCAGAAACATTCTTGTTACTATACAGTACTTGGCTGAAAATCAGCTTCAGAGTATAAATAAATAAGGAGGTTCTATTTATTATATTTTTTAACCAAGATACCATTTAAAGTACCACTAATGTGAACCAACATCTCCCCTATAAAAAAAAACGACAGACAACCAGTGGTGTAGACACTACTTCTTCCTTTAAATCCATGAAAAGATCTCTGATAATCAAATTTATTTATCTTTTTCAATAAACTGGATGCAGCAATGCAATCATTTACCCAAAGACATGTTTCACTTGAAACCTGCACAAAAATACATTAATGATAAATGCTGGTGTTATTTGTACTTGGTAAATCACACAGAATTTCTGCCTAAATGGAGAATCAAAAGTGATGCTGTCATTACTAGCAGACCCTATCCCTCATGTCTTGAACAGTGTATTTAAATGAGGTTAACACAGAATATGGAAACAGACACTTCCACCTCACTTCATTGTAATTGAACCCCAAACCCTATCAGTTGCTGTTTAACAGGCTACTTCTTCCTAAACACTTGAAAACAAATATATCAACAAAACTGTGACAAGTAATCTCCACTTCGACTATCGGTCACAAGCAGGTGACAACAGAACCTTCTCTCATTATGCTCGGTGCACTGGATTGGCGATACCCGATACATAGACTGCAGACTGTAATTGGAAGTATGACAAAACCGAGAAAACAGGCACTAATTTATGTTCCATTTCCTACTGCTGTCAGAAAAGGGTCAAGAACTTGTTGGAAAGCTACTTTGTAACAACAAATTCCTCAAACTGCAGTTAGTTACAGCTCTAACATGTACTATTACACATGCAAGAGCAGTCAATTCACAGTTACTCTGCTCCATGCACTTTTAATATGCTTCAGAAACATCTGTTAAAAGAAAGATGCATGCTTGGAGTCTGAATCTTCTTTCCTGTATCGTGCACACCTATAAAACCACAATGATGGAAAAAAAAGAAGTCATGTGTGTAAATCAGGAATAATTCATCTATAATGGCAGGTTGCTGGAGGTAACAGAAGTCATTTATAGGAATGCCATGTTCATTTATAAAAAGAAAAGAGCGAAGAGGACACAAAGCCACATGCCCATATGTTTGCACTTGTGAAAGGTATAGCATATTCTCATATAAAGAGCTTGCTGTTAGTAAAACGTTTCAATATTTTGATCATATTCTGTTATGCTCTCCAGAACAGTATTTCCTTTAATTCCACAGAAGTAAATAATGTTATTTTGTTCATGGGGAAATCTGACACATTGTAGGTTTCATTGTGATTTGTAATACAAGTCAGTTTTGCAACAGCACAGTCCTCTATAATTGCTAGTTCTAGGATAAGCATACAGAAGCACTGTGAAAAGAGCTATTCTAAAGGCAAAAAGATTTGAAATGTGTGGAGAGGTCTCACTGTCAACTACAGTCCCCAAAAAAACCGCTAAAAAGCTTACCTAGACAGCTGCCTAAGACCCACTTTCACTCCTATTACCAAAATTCACCAAGAAAGTGAAGTAAAAGAAAAACAAAGTCACAAAAAGAAAACCAAATCAACTGTCCCCCCCAACAACGCTCACAAAAAAGCTCCAACCAAACAGTGCCCTCAGAAAACATTCCTGGAAAGCCAAAAAACCTACAAGGCTTAACTTCCACTATATCAAATAGTTGATGCAGATTCTGACCTGTCTTCTCTTTTTTTTTTTCCTTCCCAATTCTGCTTTTTGCTATTTATTACTGTATTTTTCACTGCCTTCTTCAAGAATTTCAAGTTAGATCAGCTCTTTCAGGCCAGGTCAACCAGTAATAGCAACATCCACAGAAATACTTGTAATCCATTTTCCATTATGTTAATATTTTGTGTAATGAATTAAGCTTTTTAAAATTCTCAGAATAAATGCTGCTTAAAGTTAGTGCCTCCGGTCTCAGGAGCACTCCAGTTTCTTTTTCTACCTTCCTTCTCTCTCCAATAAAACTGCATTATTCAGTAACTTCGTGACTTCTTATGAATCTAAATACAATGAAAAATCTAAGAAACAATTTTATTTGAAACCAAATAATAGATACACTGCTTTTTCCACCTCAGTGGGTCTTTCCACAATACATAGAGTGATAATGCCTTCCAACACCACACTGATGTCTGTGAAGCACCCTGTTAATCCTTCATCCCATTAAATTTTAACTTTAGAAAAATACTGAAGGCATTGTTTTGCATATCTGTTTCATAAACAGCAAGGAAAGATGCAAGACATTCCAATCTAGAAGTCTTTTACTTAATTACGCCACAGTATTTTCAGTACAAAAGACTAAACTTATTTATTTATTCATTTTACAGAAAATGTTCAGCAGCAGAGCTCCTGTGCAATGTTTTAATAACTCATCTTTTATAAAGTTACCACTCAATTCAGCTGAATTTCCTCCAGATCTAAGTCATAATTTTACATACAGCTACTCAGAAAGTACTGCTGGATGACTGAAGTAACTATAAATCAGAAAGTTTTTAATCACTCACACTTGTTAAATTCTGTAATCTTGAACTCTATTACACAAATGACTGACATCTGCAATCACGTTGCATCTATACTATTTGATTTGTATGTACATAAACAGTTGCCACTGACAGCTGTCTGCTGCTTTACTGCAGCAGAATATTTCATCTCAGGAGAAAAACCCATTCATTTTAGGTGCATATGCTGCTTTTTAAAGACAACCATAAAGCCTGCAGGGCACATACCTTTTCATAGTAAACTATTCCATATTCTTTATCATCGCACTTGACGCAGCGGAATTCAATCATCAGGTACATAAAATTGGAGCTTCGTTTTTCCCTCTGAGGAAAGAGACACCATAGGTGTGTATCATTTATTGCAGGGCATCAATCTTCAGCATTCCCCATACAGCAATTACCCTACTTCCTTTGTGCTGTAACTCATTAATTAGGTTATCAGCTGTTGTAGCAATTATTTAGTTAATCATTTCATAGAACTACTTGAGACCATATCACCTCCTTCCTAACATTGTTACTACCTCACATTCCCACTTCATGGTACATATTCACACTTAACATACAAAAACCTGTTTTCATTGGCAGCTTCCACCTGTGAGCTAAAGGCATAAAAAAATGCAATGCAGAATAATCAGATGACCAGTGGGTAGTTAGCGTTAGCTTTTTTTTTTCCTTAAATCATTACCTATAATTATGCATATCAAAGAAAAAAACAGAAGATACAGAAAATTTTTTTTTAAACTAACACCATAAGAGACAAAATAAACTTGGACTATAAGATTAGATTTGCAGCTTATTTATCTTCAGAGGAAGATTTGCTCATGTATGCATTTTTTAAATGCTTTACCTAGAAAAAGTGCTTAGATCTTTAAAATCTGGGTGAGAAACAAGAAAGAAGTTTAACAATGAGTAATTTCAGTTCATTTAATGCATACATAATGGCTTGACTTTCCACCATAGACAAAGTGCTTCTCTGTTTAAAGCACAGGTCTAGAAATTTTTATTTCATTGCACTTTTGTACAATGTCAGTGAAGTGGAAAAAATGAAAGGGAAAAAAAGCATAAAAGGGAAAAATGAAAGGGAAAAAAAAAGCATAGAAAAGATTATAGGTTAATTTCTAAAAAACATCAAAATATTTATAGAGGCTTAGAAAACCACAGACTTTAGTTAAAAAAAAAACCTGAATTCCAAAATTCTAGTTACCAATAAGATAACAAAAATCTCAGGGCACAGGAAGAAAAAAGAGTTCTTTGGTGCAATATGAGTATAACAAATTAAATGGTTTGAGCTGATTTTGATCAATGAGGGTTAAAATCTCATTTAGAAATTAAACCATAAGATTATTTTCTTTTTTAAAAATATTCGTTTAAAACTACAAATGTCTTTTCTCTGCACCCAGTTAAAAAAATAAGGTTTACCAAGTCTGAAGCCAAGCAACAGGCCAAATGCCTAAAAAGCCTCCCATCACAACTTAAAATCCTACAACTGAGATAGTCATGCCTAACAGTGTTTGTTCCAAGCTGTTCCAAGCTATTAATAAAGTTTTCCATGATCAAGTCCACTTGAAGCTGAAAACAGCTAAGACAGCTGCATACCGTGGTGGATGAAATGCTGGACACAACCAGGCCATGTGCACTGGCTGCCCCAAAACCAACTCTGTGCTGAGCTGCTCCTCCACAGGGTGGGCAGCCGGTCACAGGAGGGGACTTTGCTCCTCTGTGCTGTGAGACCCCATCTGCAGAGCTGCATCCACCTCCAGGACCTCAAGACAAAAAAATACGTGGACCTGATGGAGTCCAGGAGACCACCAATACGCCCCAAGTGCTCTCAAGTAGTTCTGCTCTCGAGACAGGCTGGGAAAACTGAGGTTTTTCAGCCTGGAGAAGAGGAAGCTCTAGGGCCTTTGGAGACCCTTCCAGTGCCTAAAGGGGACCAGCAGGAGAGCTGGAGAGGGACTTTAGAAAAAGGCATGGAGTGAGAGTACTCTACTGTAAGAGTGCTGAGGCACTGACGCAGGTTGTCCAGAGAGATTGTAGAAACCCCATACCCAAAAACATTCAAGGTCAGCCTGGACAGGACCCAGGGTATCCTAATCCAATTGACGATGTCCCTGCTCATTGCAGACGGGTTGGACTAGATGGCCTTTAAAGGCCCCTTCCAATTCTCTGATTCGCACTATTGCTAAAGTTAAATCAACTTTAAGCTTCTGAAGAATTACTTTTTCCTTCACCATTTCCACAGGCAGTTGAAGAAAAAAAACCCAAGCAGTTAAGTGTCCTAAACAAGTGAAGGTTCATATTAGCATGATAAAACCTCTCAAAATTCCAAACCTGATGTACAATGACTTACCTCATTGATCATTTCTATTTCTCTAAAGGTGAGTCTGTCCAGCCAATCCACTTTCACCATGTGACCTTGCCTATGAGACTTGGTGAGCTGCATGAAAGGAACACAATGATAATATTTAAATTGCTCAGAGCAAGAAAAAGAACACCAAAGTTATAACAGAGATACTAATATGAAATCAGACAAAAAAAATAAAGGAACTGAAAAAACCTCACCTTGTACAGCATACACATAGTGACAAGTACACACCTTGTAAACAGCCAAACCATGCCATAAAAATAAGTCTACTATCTAAAATACTAATTCCAGCAAAGATCATAATAATTACTCAAGCACATCAACTTTGCATTTTTAACATAGCAAAAACAGGAACCTATTTCTTAACTAAAGTCACATAAAAAAGATATCCCATTTTTTGTATTACTAGGTTTCATTCAGTAAAACTCACCAAGCCAAACAAAAATAAAGTACTTCAAAAACTATCCATACTGAATAATTCTGCCTGTGTTAGCCTTTCCTGAACAGGTTTCCAGACTGGGACTATAACTGGGTGAACTGAAGATCTCAGAGCAAGTCATAGACAGCTTGCTCTGTCTTTTAGTCATCTAATAAGTAGCTCAAGTTTTATTCCTATGTTTACAAACTGCTGTAGCAATAGCAAGAAAGTTGTTTAAAGGACTGATTAAGAATGGAAGACCAGATGAGAGCATACTACTTGTAGTTTCACACAGACTAACACCATTTTTTGTGAAACATCCAGCAGTAGACCACACAAATACAAAGACTGCCTTTTCAGCTGCTAAGAAATTACAAGTTCTTAAAAAAAAAATCAGTGATTACCGTAGAATGCAAGAGATGCAGAGGGACTAGAAGACATGAAGTTCCTTCATCTCTCTAAGAAATTAGTACCTGTCTAGAAAATGGCTAGCAAAGAGACCTCTCAAAATTATTCTTATTAGGGGAAAGGTTACAACCATTATTTCATTAACTTTGTTCTGTGATCAGCCTGCCCACCCTGAGCATCTGAATGTGAACAGGCCATACAGTGACTGTCACTTCTTGCCCAGTTGAGGGACAGGCAGTACAGAGACCTAGAACAGCAGGAATGAAGGAAATGGATGCAAGAGAACAGCAGCCTGCTGCTTCCACACAGGACTGGAGATGGTATTAGTACAAAAAAACAACACAGAAGATTTAAGACTTGGGATACACGGGGAGATGTCCATGTCACATAGTCTGTCAGATACATGCACTAGACCTTCCACAGCTCAACACTAGAGGTACACTAAAAATAAAAGTCACTGTGAAGATAGAGAAGTGAAGAGTTTGCACCAATTTTACTGTTTCATTATTCTCTCTCAAATCCTCACTAAACTGATGTCTTAACAGTACAGGCACAAGTATCTTAGGCTAAAGTCTGTGTAATCAAAGTCTTGGGGGAAAAAAACTTGGTCACAAATTCTTAGTTCATTTTCTTGTTCACTGCACTAGAGAATAAATAAAATAAAAGTTATTTTGTGTGTTTCAGAAGAAAATTATTAATATTTTAAACCTTTAAACCTCCCTTATAGAGGAAAGAAGTTGCAATACAGCAATTAATTAGGTCTGCCTACAAGACCTGGAAGATCTGTCAGTATACAGATACACATGAAGAATTGTTGTCTTGAACTAATATTTACAGTTTAAAATAAGAGAGAAGCTAGTATCCCCTTCAGGGAAAGAAGCATTCATTATCTGCTACTAAGTCAAATGCATCCCTTTAGACAGTATCTCAACATTATTATTATCCAATTTCATTCAGCCAGCAGAAGGTGTGAGGAAAATGAATGGATCAAAAAGAACTTAAGAGTATTTTAAGTATAAGTAGAATACTTAATACACACCACTCATGGGAGAAACCTCTTAATTCATCTTTGAGCATGCTAAAATACTCTTCCCATTAATATTCCTTAGCACACAAAAAATCTGCATTCACAATGCTTCCAGAATGCAAAGCTATGTTTTTTCATCAGTAGCAGTTTTACTAGCAACATTTGTGTGTTTTGTGAGAGCACAGCCATATGGCACCTCAACATGAAAGGGGAGACTTGCCACAGTATCAATTACTTAAGGTAAGGTAAAACTCCTTGACCACCTAGTCACTGGTTTTATA
>VWZV01016242.1:17557-29614 GCA_013397155.1 Irena cyanogastra
TTTTATACAAATTCTATGTAAAAATAAAAAAACACATAAAGACATAAACTCAGAAGCATGTCAAGAAAGGAGTTATCTTTCAGATGGAGAAAAGATCCTTCATAAGCTTTTCTACAAAGTTACCTCTTATCTGGAAGACTCTAGTCTGGGCTCTGGAAATAGGTATCAATCAACAGCAGAACACTGGACAAGTCTGTTCAATAAATAGAAAAAAAAACCAAACCAAGAACAACAAAGCCCACACAAACTCTCCATGTATGTACTAAGTCCTAGTCCTTTCACCTGTATTTAAATATACCTTCACAAAGAGCAACATGAGAAGGCATTCAGAAACTGATGAATAAGTCACAGAAAAACTGAAGTTGATTGTGTTTGAACAATGGCTATTTAGGAGCGACACATCACAAGAACCTCCTCTGCTATGTAAACAGCTGTGCAAATGAAAGCTCCCATAGACATACTACCCAGAAAACCTACTAATTTCGCCAGCATGATGATAAATTGGTTTTATAAAAAGGCCCACAACAAAATATCAGTGAAAACACTCCTCCTTCAGATATTAGCATCTCCCAAAACAGCTTTCAGAAGAAAAGAATGGGGGCAGTGATGTTATTAGCTTTGTATTAGCCATTAACTACAACTCTCAAATAGGATGTGAAAGAATCCCCTCCTATTCCTCAGAGGCCTTGGGACATCATCTTCCAAATGCCAAAATAACAGGCTAAAACAGAATGAGCTATTTTAAGACTGAAGTACTCTAGTTTTTTGTGCTTTTTGAGCTAGAGAGAATGAATGGTAATGTCTGAGTAACAGAACTAACATGAAAGGCAATGGCCTACACTCTCAAAGCCTTTCTCATAATTAGTTATATGATTCTCATCTATCATATAACCATGTGATGAACTGGAAATAAGACTTGATATTTAGTGTCTCGCTACAGAGATTCCTTAGGCCAGAGGGCATTGATTCTACTATGATCAAGAAATGGGGCACCGCTGGCTTTAATGAGCTTTCCATTATAAATTCAGTGCAAACTACACTAATAAACACAGAGACCCTTAAACGAAAGTTAGTTTATCACTGTCATAAATCTCTAGACGAGAAAATGGTTCTATCTTTCACTGGGAGTCCCACAAAGGTCTGCATAAAACCTGGGAGACCAAGATGAAGAAGAATGCTCACTGAGTAAGTGGACAGAGCAGTTTGGAAAGCTTGGGGTAAGCTTACCTGAACAATCAGTGATCACCTCGTAAAACAGCCCAGTAACTAACACACTCTGACCAATTCCAACAGTTTTGATCACAAGAATATACTCTGCCATCAAAAACTTGGAGAAAAAAATACTAATATACATATTTGTGAGCTTAAATGAATGAAACTTGGGTTAACTTTTGCAGTTCTACTGAAGTTCTTTCTAACGTACAGGTATGACACACCCTTCTGAACACTATGCCAGACAACCTCAAAGATGGTTGGCTACTGAAAGAAACCCAACTGTCCTCACTGTTAGGAGAAGCTCTTATTAAACCTGATGGAATTTTGGCTTTAAGCATCTTCAAGGCATATTTATGTTTTCATTCTTTTCAAACAATTTAGATCTTAATTTGTTCTAACAGAATGCTTATGTGTAATAGATGTTTTTTTTAACAAAAACATTTCAGAAGCAACTAAATATGATCTTCTTTGCTCCTTTGTATAAATCCCGTGAAACATCTAAATAGACAAAGGAAGAGAGCTCTCATATGAGGAAACAGCACAGAAAGCTGTCTTCATTTCTCTCCAGTGAAGTGCATGCCTGTTACACACATTTTAAAGGTTACTTGCTATTTCATTACCTTTGCCAAGCGGCTCATTTGATCTTCAGAGACTGTACTGCTGGTTCTCCCAGGAGTTTTGGTGGGCTCGGAGCCATCAGCTTCTACATTGGGCCAGACTTTCAAGTCATGCATTCCTTGTCGAAACATACTGCAGGGAAAAATGCAGAATCCCTTCAGAAAGTTCAAAATAATACAGCTGTCAAGAATTTAAGTTGAGCAGCAGCTGCAAGAAAATGAAGTCGCTTCCTTTGCCAAAATTACAAAATTGCAAAATTGAACTCTACTGCAAAAGTGCCTTGCACCTTGTGGTCTCTACAACCTTTATTTTACTGGGACATGGAATTTAGAAATAAATTGTGAAATCAGAGATAACTTATTCCGCAAGTCGAGGAAAAACTAGTAATTCCCAAAGTCAGTGAGGTGGTACAAACACCAACTGAGGAGAAAGCTCGATCTTCAAAATTTTATTATTTGCAATGAAGAAGAAAGTATTCCTCTTGACTTGCAAATTGTAACAGTAACCCTAGGTTTGCCAGCACGAAAAAAATCAACTGAAAAACGACCTAAGTTGCATCTGAAGGTCAGCAGCCTTCTGAGCTGTCAAATAATAAAACAAAACAAAACAAAACAACACACCAAGCAAAAAATGCCACAACTCTCCACACACCACTTCCTCCACTAATGCTTGAAATGGAATAGATAATTGAAAGTGTGCAGTGAACAGAACTTTATAGGGTAACTGATCACATCTTTTCTCTGCAAAACCCTGCTTATCTTGCATATTTGTGCTAATCCACCCATAAAAGATGCCCCGAAAAATCAAGTTCATTCATTACCTTTGCCAATAAGAGCTGATAACTCTGAAAACTTCAGGTAAATACAACTGACAGGAACATTTTAAAAAGTGAACCATTAAAAATGAGACATAACGATTAGAAAGACCATCTGACCTTGAATTTACTCATCACTTCATGGAATATTAAAAACTAAAAAATTCATTAAAAATTACAAAAAAACCCTACATTAAAAACTACATTTGAAAACTACAAAATTCAAAAATTTGTTGTTGGTTTCTCTCCATCTACCTCATCCAAGTTCCACAGGCTGGAAGTAAGACTTACAAATAGAATTTATTTTTATCTTTTTCCAGATACTGTGCTTTAATGCTTTAACAGTTATCAGCAGTCTTTGGGGCACAGTCCAATTGATCAGGTTCAATTTTTTGCCTTAAGGCAATGTCATTCTTTTTTGTTAAAGCAGTATTCTCAATAAGAGACATACAACCTCTCTCTACAGTCACTTTCTGCATTCAAACATCATTGGAGCAGCTTTCTTAATGATAATCTAAACTTTTCCTGCACTTCAGTCTAACCTTATTATGTCTCATCCACTGGCAAGACAAAACAGGCTATTTCCTCTCATTTTCCAGTAGTATGTACATACTAGAAAAATGTTCCTACATTCTTTTTTTTCAGCCTGATTAGGCATAACACTTCCTCCATCACACTTATTTGCTAGACATTCAATGATACAGACTCCCAGTAGTCAAAAATTTGACTGAAGTTGGTTAGAAAGAACAGAATACACCCCAGCTGAGTGGAAAAAGAAAGGATAAGAAAATAAAAGAGTACAGAAGTGTCTCTGATGCATATACCTGTAAACCATTTATGTAGTCAATCTTGTTTGCACATTTTACAAGAGCACCACCAAAATGCTGAAACCATACAAAACTTAAGATTCACTCTAAACTGCAAGTCCATTCCTCTATTTTCCTGGGCAGCTGCTCCCCACTCTGTATGTGATAACAATCAACTGCAAAAATGTACCTGCGCCTCTTAATCTTCCTTAGACCACAACCTATTTTTTCAGTCTCCTTTGCACTTAGGTAAGATTCTTCCAAGGTATTGTTCACCTCCCAGTACACTTATAATCCTTCCCACCTCAGTCTTACCATCCACAAATTTACTGAACACACCCTCTATTGGATCATAGCATATTAACTCTGAAAAGTCCTGATTTACTGAGTGACATTTTACTTCCTAAAAATAACCGTGCATTAACAGCCTAATTGCAAGCCAATTAAACAATTTTTTTTAAAGTAATCAGTACTGGCATCTATGCAGTATAAAAGGTGTAGATGTGATTTCAGCACTTGCCATCTTAAAATCCAAGATTGTAGATCATTAAAAAAAAAAGGGCGTTATACAGAAGACTTCTTTTATACAACACTGCAGCAAGTGTGAAATTACACTCAGGAATAATCAGGAGCAAATCAACTATGTATCCGATTTTTCAAATGTGGAACTGTTAACCTAGTTTAGAAAATACTTAAAAACTTATGTCTCATAACCCATGCTACATTACTATTCACAGGTGAGCTTCAGATGTGCGCCAGAGAAGAAAAAGCAGTATACCCATATTTTCCAAAGAGCGAGACCGTTGTTCCTCCCACAGGAATGGCTTTACCAGGTCCATACACATCCCAGATGGTCAGAGCCACCTGAGCATTTCGAGGCAAGTCTGGGTACTTCACAGGCAGTTTCAGCCACTCATTCCAGCTGCAGAGAAATACTATTTATTAGTCATAATGCTTTACAATTCAAATTACTCTCTATTAGTTTACGCAACCCAGATTCTCCTCAGAATAAAAATTTCTTAGGGCAGATGTACTATTTTCCTGTGGGCTTCAACCATTCAAACACCTGTCTGGAGCATGACTAAAAAGCTACTGATGAAAAGAAAAAAATTCTGGCTTGATGATCCTGAGCAGCAAGGATCAGGCGGTCAGAGACCACCGTGAAAATGTATCACTCCAGGCTTCAGAAGTTACTTAACTAGCAGGGCATGCCCAAGCATACAAGTAGCAATTTTATCACTTACCCTTTAGACAAAGAGGTTGGTTTTGTGCTAAATGGAAAACAGTAACCATAGGGACACATGAAGAAACATATGCCATTTAGAAGAAGACAACAAAAAACAAATCTTTCCGACAGAAACAAATACTTGATGTCTCACTAACTACAAGGAATAGGAAACAAAAGGCAAACCACTTACTTCCATCTAGTGCTAAAAGCCTTGTAGGAAGTTCTAACTGGAAGAGCAAGCGGCTTTCCCTCTGCAAACACCTGACAAGTTACATACAAGTCAGAACAAGTCTCTTGGTACAGTCCCGAGAACTTCAGCATCGGATCCTCTAAGAGAGCTTTGTAGCTTTTCTGTTCTCTTTTCCCTTCCAGACTTCCTCTATGGGGGAGAGGGCAGGGGAGGAGGAAAAGGAGAAAACATAAGTAAACCAGAATTTATCTATCCATAGTAGAAATCCTATTGCAGTTCTGTAATTTATATTTAGATTACCCAGTACAGAGGCTATTCTCACTTTGCATTTCTTCATTGCAGTGAAATTCAAACACCAGAGAGAAATTCAGGATGTGAAATGCTGAGCAAACACAGAATGTACTGCTGTACTGATTTAGGCGGGGGTGAGGGGAAGAGCAGGGAAAGCAAGAATTACTTGTTTGTCTTTTAAGTGGAGGTAACTTCTTCTAGAACAACTTGTGGATTCTCAGACAGACCTTAAGTAGGGCAACAATAAATCAGAAGATATATGTTGCTATTATGAAAAAGGACAAAACAAACATCAGACTACACGTGCTCCAAATACTGTTTGGAAAAATAAAACTCCAAACAACTATGGTAAGTAAATCTTAAAAATTTAAGATCTATGTATGACTGATTTTGAAAGTCAATCATCTCTCAAATCCATAACAAAATAAAGTTAAGCAGACTGTTCAAATAAAATTTGGTTAAAGCCTTAGAGCACTTTGCACAATGTTACTGTTAAGAAGAATTGATGGAATTTCTCAGGCTTCAGCTATACCACAATGAAAACAGTCACGCACATTAGATAGCTGTCTGTGGATGCGCAAGTTAAAACAATAAAAAAAGAACTGAGGTTGTGATGATGGGAAAACATGTAAGATCAATTCTCCACAAATGAACAAGTTACTTGCATGGAACTAGCACTGCACATTCTAAGGATGACATACACTTCTATGTGCTAAAAAAAAAAATATCTAGTTTTAATTTCGTTTGGTGGAATGAACTATCAAAGAAGTCACATGAATCTGACTCCTGATGGCACAGAAGAGTGTGGGTTGGCAGAGACCTTAAAGATCATCTACTTCCAAGCCTTGTCGTGTGCGGGGCCACCTTCCACTACTATCACCTGCTCAGAAATTAAACAACACTTAATAAGCTTCTCCAAGTTAGTTTGCCGAAAAAGTGGAACATACTTTAATGTACCACCACTGGGTATACTACATTTGAGAGTCAGCCACATCCCTCCTATGACAAACTTCTTATTGCTGTGATGAAGAAAAGTAACTTAAAAACAAACCAAAAATTACATCATTGTGTGGTAACTACAGCTTCAACAAAAGTGCTCCCACACACTCAAGTAAGAATATATTTACATACTGCAGCACCTGGACCTTGCTACAATAAAACATCCCACTAAGAGTACCATGGTTTCACAGGAGCACGGAAATAAGCAGCAAGAATGTCACCAGTTTATCTCCCTCCCTTAACACTCAGGAGTGAGCTGTGACATAGTGGTGGCCCTCCAGTTCCTGAAGGGAACTTACAGGAAAGAACGGGCAAGACTATTTACAAAAGCATGCAATGACAAGGGGGGATGGCTTCAGACAGAGTAGCTTTAGATTAATTAGAAAAAAATTCTTTACTGTGAGGGTGGTGATGCCCTCACACAGGTTGCTCAGAGAAGTTGCGGCTGCCCCATTCCTGGGAGAGTTAAAAGACAGGCTGGACGGGGCTGCGACCAGCCTGGGATACTGGAAGATATCCCTGTCCATGGCAGGGGGTGTAACAGGATACGCTTTAAAGGTCCCTTGTAACGCAAACCAATCCGTGATTCTGTGACAGGGGAGAGGTTATGGGAGCCTGCACTGACAATCGCTGCCTTGGAGCACCCGAGGACACGGCACACCGCGCTCGCAGCACAGCTCCAGCCCGGCCCCTCGCCCACCCCGTCCCGTCGCCTCCCGCGGGCCGGGACGCTGGTAGGGACGCAGCACCCGGAGCTGGGCCAGCACCGCCTGTCCCCAGCCACCGCCGGGCTGCGGCACCGGCGCACCCCGCCGAGGGGCGGGCGGCCCGGTACACCCCCAGGGCGCCAGCGACCGCTTCCCTCTGAGCCCCGACGCCGCTCACTCACATCTTCAGCTGCACATTGATGTCCAGGTCGCAGCTGTATACATAATAAAGCCTTTCGGTCTCGCCCATGGCCGCCGCTGCCGCTGCTCCCCGCCCGCCCCCTCAGCGCCCGCGGGCACCAGCGCCGACCTGCCCGGCCGCGCTCCGAGCATGCGCCGCTCCCGCCATCTTGAGTAAGGGAGGAAGGAGTGGTGCCGGCCCTTGACCAAAATGGCCGCCGGTCCGCGGTCGCTCCCACCCTCCCGCTTCTCCCCCGGCGCCGTGCGTGCGCGGCCCGCAAGATGGTGGCGGCAGCGGGCAGCGGCGAGATGGCTGCGGGCCCGGCAGCGTGCAGGATGGCTCCTGTGCCGCCTGAGGGCGGAGAGCCTGGCAACAGCATCACAGAATCACAGAGTGTCTTGAATTTGAGGGGACCCGCAAGGATCATCGAGTCCAGCTCCTGACACTGCACAGCATGCCCCAGCTACTTGGTAGGAACCATGTGTCTGAGAGCATTGCCCAAGGGCTTCTTAAACTCAGATAGGCTTGGTACTGTGACCGCATCCCTGGACAGCCTGTTCAGTGCCCAGCCACCCTCTGGGTGAAAAACCTTGTCCTGAAATCCAACCTAAACCTCCCCTGACACAGACTCAGGCCGTTCCTTCAGACCCTATTGCTGGTCACAAGAGTGAAGGGATCAGTACCTGCCCCTCCTGTTCCCCTCATGAGGATCTCGGAGACCCCAGTGAGGTGTCCCCTCAGTCTCCTCCAGGCCTAACAAACCAAGTGACCTCTTCTACTGCTCTTAAAGCTTCACTTTAAGACCTTTCACCATCTTCATGGCCTCCTTTGGACCCTCATAGAATAGTTTGGCTTGGAAAGGAACTTAAAGCTGCTTTATTTCCAACCTCCTGACATGGGCAGGGACACCTTCCTCTAGACCAGGGCTCCATCCCTTAGATCAGGGCTCCTCCCAGAGCTCAGAGCTCCATCCAACTACACCATTATTTATACACGGAAGTTCACAGTTAATAACTTTCACAGCAAAGCCCCTCCATTATGATTAATTAAGTAGTTTTCATACAAGTTAAATAGTCTCAGCTCAAGGAAAGGGTTTTCACCAGAGCAGGGGTCACAGAATGATTCTATATCTGGCACAGCCAGCCAGAAACTACCCACAACTGAAATATTGAAAATTAATAAGTTATTTTAAAAATATTTAATGTTTTGAGAATTAATACAGATTGTGAGCACCTTTAAGTGACAAAACCACAAATACTACATGTCATTATTATCCTACACTTATTCTCTCTGTGTAGGCAAAGCAGCCAGCACTGACAAGCAGAAGTTTTGTGTTTCATGGTCCTCCACAACTGCTGAACTTCTGAGGACTGCTAAACAAAAGTATAAAAAGTGTTATTTTGCTCTAGCTCTCTGTACTTAGAACATTGGTGGTCCTGAAAGCATCCAGTCAGGGCTCTCTCACAGCACAGCTCAGACTAAAAAAAATATAATTGTCACTTGGAAACAGTGTTTTGTCTTCCATTTTCACAGCAGGACAGGGTTAACAGGTGGTTGTGGAAGGACAACTCAGTTAGTTCTCTTGTCTTCTTTTTTTTCCCCCTTCAGGCGCTGTAACCAGAAGGTCTTTCCTTCCTTTTTCTCCAAAACAAATAGGAAACTAGAGAAGTTTATAACCTAGGACCTGTATCACTAAAATGAAGTCTTTTCTTTCCAGCACTACCACGCTGTCCTGTATCACGAGTGCAAAACATAATTTAAGTATAATTAAATTAACAAATTCCTCTGCACAGTAAAGGTGATATTTTATCCATCTTTTCTATCTTAATTCTTCACTTTCTGGTTGCATTTACAGTTTCAGCAGTCCTGGCAGCTGCCCTTCATTTGTTGCCTGCCTCATAATTTTTGATGACTTCAGCTTGTTTGTTATTTTGGTTCCATCCCTATCTTTGTTTTTTGGTTTTTTTTAGTGTAAAATCTCTGCTTTCTGTAACAGGAACAAACAAACATATTTTTCTCCTTGGGTGGGAAGAAAAAGTAAAACCTAAACCTGCAAAAAATTGAAATAAAAATATATCTCTCTGTTTTAAAGCTAAGCAGTGTATGTCTCTGTGCAGAAACAATAATTACATACATATGTGTATACCTGTTTTAGTATGATTTTTTTTGTCAGGAAAAATTAGATTCTTTCTGAATTAATGAAATTACTGGTAATAATCTCTAAGTCTATTGCACCATTTTAGGCATTTTTAGGTAATTATTGAAGCTTTGTTTAAAGACAAAAAAGAAAATAAAAAAGCTAAGGGAAAACAAAATTACAGAAAGCCTCTGAAAAAGGCATTTAAAAAAGTTTTTGAAGTGGTTTATCCCCCAACTTTTTCAGATTCCAATATGTCTAACTAGATAACTAAATTAGGTGAGGCAAAAGAAGAGAAAAATGTTTAGGAGAGACATTTTTGACAATAAAATTGAAGAAAGATGCTATTTCAATCAGAAATGTCACTTCATACCACTTTCTGATATTAATAACCTTATATTTCTAAGTTCTCAGATACTGCCACAGAGGCAGATAGGAAGAGAATTTTTCACCTTGAAGGGTCCTGAAGCACTTGGAAGAGGCAGTGATGAACACCCAGGGCCATTGCTTGTGCTCTGACAGTTCTGGCTGGAGGTGATGGGAGTCAGTACTGCCACACACCTAAGCTGAATGGGGCCTTTCCCTGTGGAGCAGATGCAGAGCTAGATAAGGACATTTTCCTGTTTCACTCTCTGCTGCCACTTCTGTGTGTCCTTCACTTGGCATTTGTGGCAACATCTGTACTAAATGATAAAAGCATCCACCATGGGCTGTTGCCCCTGAGTCAAGTAGTTCATATGACTCACAGCTACCCTCTCTTGATCTGGCCCCTGCAGAGTGGTCTGTCCATATCCCAACTGGTCCATCTCTTCTGTCTTCTAAGCTTCAGTGACCACTCCTATGGCCAAAATATATCATTATTTGTGTGTGTGTCTTCCAGCTCTGTGTGCCTGATGTGCTATGTGCCAGACTATACTGACTCAGGTTTCCCAGAGAAATTTTGGTTGCCCTGTCCCTGGAAATGTTCCACGCTGGGTTGGATGGAGCGTGAAGCAACCTGGTGTAGTGGAAGCTGTCCCTGCTCCCTGCCCATGGCAGAGGAGGAGGTTGGAACTAGAGGATCCTTAAGATCCCCACCAATCTAAGCCATCTTGTGGTTCTATGATCGTACAATATAAGGATTGTTTTACTGTCTGTGGGAAGATTTTTGTAGTGTGACACCTAGGGCACATCATGAGAGCACTTTGTGGTGGTAGCATGTTTCTGGTTTTGGCCTCTTGAAGTAGGACAGGATTATTCCAAGTGTTGCATTTCAAACGAGGCACATCTGTTCTCATGTTGCTGATCTGCAGCACACCCATAAGCAAACTCTCTTGGCAACTCTGCTTGGATTTCTTCCTTAAGGAGACTAATAGATATATGCCAGAAGGGAGCCCAGGAGTGGACTAGTATGCAACTACATGTATGTTAGGAACACGTTCTGGAAACAAACCAGAGCATCAGGATTCCTGATGCTCCAAGTGCATTGCGAAGCAAATTCTGTCCTTCATTGTGCCAACAGAAGAAGGACCGTCTGTCTGTTCCTTCTAGCTTGGTGTGAAGCTGAGGGCAACATGAGGGACTATTAGGAGTTAATGGTGGCCTGTCCCTCCTGCTTATGGCCCACAACCTCATTTCAGGGAGTTCTGTGTCCAAGCAATGCCATAAAAATCAGTCTCCTGCTCTACCACAGCCCTGCCTGACTCAGCCATGGACTTCACTGAGCCAATTCCGCACTTAGACTAATGTCTCATCCTCACAGAGGTGCCTGATGACCCGGTCTGGACCTGCCCTGACAGCACTGCAAGTCTTCCCTTCTTTCTGGTGGATGCAGTGGGAAAGCCCCTGGCTTTCTTTCCCATGCCAGCCCAGAAACATGTTCTTGTAGTGCTCTAACATTTACCTGAGTGTTTGGCCCTGAAACACCAATTTAACTTAGCATATGTGAGTGTTTAAAATTTCTTTGGAAAAAAGTGCACCAAGAGAAATCTATTTTTTTTCTCATGAATACTATAAGTAACTGGCTAACTGCACCTAGGTTTAGTTACTTGCCAATATTATGCCATTCTTGTCACTGGAAAAAATATAGCAAGCATGAGATTGACACTCTTCATTGCTTTGCTCATGCATTAGAATCTCCCTTACCCCTCTTCTGTTTTTCAGTCTGATAGTTTGTCAGCTCCCAGAAGTCTGATGAGGTGAAGCATTGAGAAAACAGTGGGAGCAATAGAGAGGTCTGGTGCTGACACAATTCTCTTTGGAGGGAATGGAGCTATTTTTCTTGTTTTGAAGCAGAAATGTCGCTTGCAGTTCACATTCGACTGATGGCCACAAAGAAATACATAGCCTTTCAATCCCACCAAGAGATATATGCCATCTTCCAGAGGACAGCACTGATTCCTCATACATCATCTATTTTCTGCTAGTGAGACTACCACGATAGGGAAGAGGACTGATCAGATGTCCTGCCATGCCCCATGTTGCTTGTAAAGACTTTCAGCAAAGTTGTTGAAAAGTAGCTATGTTGTCAGGCTAGTTTTATCTTTCCTGGACGTGGACATCTGTCCACTAAAAACTGAGCTGAGACAACTAGGAACTATACATAACCCTTAGTGCATCTGTCAGACGATAATGACTTTCGCTCACTAATGAACTGGAACAAAACTGACTTGGCAACTGCCTTTTTCCCTCTAGTAATATCCTGAAAAAGACTTTGCATGCTGGATGTACAGCAGAGAGAGTTTCTGCTATTCAAATACCACAGCGGTGATCAGGTTTTCAGAACCACAGTGGAGGGGTGGTTAGCATATTGTATTTCCTTTAAAAATGGATAAGAATGGAGTTTTAGAAAAGAGCACCCCTTCCCTTCCCTTCCCTTCCCTTCCCTTCCCT
>VWZV01016242.1:29637-50274 GCA_013397155.1 Irena cyanogastra
TCCCTTCCCGGAACTTCCCTTCCCGGAACTTCCCTTCCCGGAACTTCCCTTCCCTTCCCGGAACTTCCCTTCCCGGAACTTCCCTGCCCTGCCCTGCCCTGCCCTGCCCCCCTCCCCCTTTGCCGCCTCCTCTTCTCCCTCACCATGTTTTGCATTGCTTTGTAAGTGCATTAAAAGGTCACTGACTCTTATACTTGTAGTTGCTGAATGACTTCAAGTGTCCACAAGAAACAGTTATTTTTAAGTTAAATTGAAACCTTATCATTTGGGTCCAAAACCTGATTCTTCTCACAGTCCTAGCCTCGGAACAAAGCTGTCCTTGTAATGCGCTCAGAAAAATGCGGATGTCGATGACAGAGAGCAGGGAGTAGGTGTCCGAGGTCTAACAGAATGTTCCGCCAGCAGCATATACCCCTGCAGAGAGCTGAGCTCTCACAAAGGTTACCCCAGGGATCCTGATCCAGAAAACACAAAGCAATGCACAAAGTTCTAACTGAAAGCTCAGAGCACCAATTGCTTTGATTTGTGTAATTTTGCCTAACAAGGTTCACTTTCCACCTGATTTTGTATTTTTCTATTATTCCGTGGCTAAGTAGTACCATCTAGTGTATGCCCAGCCTATTCTCATTAAGTGACCCTATGAGTTAACAAGCTCTTGTTTCCCCAGCGTTCTGTCCAACATCATTCCTTGTGCTCAAATGAACCTAGGACTGGCCAGCATCTCTTATCTCTTCACCCACTCAGTCCCATCCTTTCCTGTTACCAGCACCAGCTGTTCAGTCTGTCCAGCAAGTTCCACTTTACAAGCTCCACTAAGACCACAAGATGGGTGTGCTAACTCCTGGTAAGAAACAACCATTTTAATTTTGACACAGCTGTAGGGATTTGTTTTCTCTAAGCCCAGTCCAGATTAGTGCATTTTTGGTAATTTTAGGAGCCCAATCTTCACAGTTTTACCTTGCTCCTGGGACATTTGTCATACCAGTCAGTCAGCCCTGACCTCATTTGCCATTGATGGAATTTAAAAATGTAGAATCATCCAGGTTGGAAAAGATCTTTGAGATCATTAAGTCCAACCATTGACCCAGCACTGCCAAACTTTCTCCTAAGCTATGTCCCCATGTACCACATCTCCATGTCTTTTAAAATCTCTCCACAAATGATGAATGGTGGAGAAGACAGTCACTTGAGTTACACTTGAAACTTGAGTTCTGCAGAGAATAGGTAGATATGAACAAGAGTATTATTAAATTAATTTTTTATAATGGTGAAATATTTGTTCTAATCCATTAAAACAAGGTATGATTTTACCTTTGTGTTCTCAGTATCCTCAGTTTTCATTACATCAGCTGAATATGAAGCACTGGTCTGCTTTAAACATTTAATTTCCATTGAAATGACAACAAAGCTCTGGACTTCCCTTTTGTTATAGAATAAGCCTCTGAAATAACTCTCTTTGGAAGAGTCCCTGAACTCATTCATCTCTATATAACTTGAACTCAATATATTAAGTTGCACTGGGGAAGAGTTTGGCCCATTAACTTTAGTTTTCTAATGCTGTTTAGTCAATAAGCCATATAATTCCCAAAACAAGGAAGGGGAAGGAATAATAATAATAGGAAACATGAAATGTCAACACAGCCAATTCAGAAGGGAAAAAAAAAACAAAACACTAAACCCAATCCAGAATACTGAATCAGGTCATCTCCTAGACAAAATCGGTGTAAATTAAGTTCAGTGAAATCAAGTAAATTGTATTCAATTACCTCAGATCAAGTCCTACCATGTAGTTACGTAATTTTAGAGTTTTCAGTTCTTTCTCCCCTGCTCCCATCATAAAATTTATTAAAAAAAAAAAATCCCCAGTCTGCTAGATTTTGCAGGTTCAGTAATCTGTTAACTGAGTAAGTAAAGACATAATGAAAGCAATAAGTGCTGAAATATCACACATGCAGTACATATCTCCAGCCAGTCCAATTTTATGCCTAAGAAGATTGGCAGAGTTCCTGCTGCGATTCAAATCTTATGTCAAATTTATAAACTTGTTTTCTCCATTCTCCTCTCCTATCCCCGTGCCCTATCAATCAGAGCTTATACCTGCACAAAAGGCTGATCCATCATTAAGGAGGCAGGTTGNAACATAGGTTTTGACTGTACAGTAAAGAAAAATTAAGTCCATCCATCCATCCATCCATCCATCCATCCATCCATCCATCCATCCATCCATCCATCCTGTTACAGAGGACTCCCATTTTCATAGCAGCCAAATCCAAATAAGGA
Source organism: Irena cyanogastra (assembly GCA_013397155.1). Lineage (NCBI taxonomy): Eukaryota > Metazoa > Chordata > Aves > Passeriformes > Irenidae > Irena > Irena cyanogastra. Next base: position 31,918 of record VWZV01016242.1, read on the forward strand.
TTCAGGCCATAAACAAAAGATTATTATTTTCTTTAAAATTAAATTGTTACATTTGGACACATAACTTTCCCTAGTCTGGGCTAGTCTTCCCTTGGATTAGAGTCAAGGGAAGAAAATAGTAATATTCAAGAGCAGGACAATAATTATCACCTTCAGTAATTTTGTGAGGTCAGGATGTTCCACCATTTGCAGTCCAGTTTTTCTTAGAGAGCTTGTAAAGGGAACATAGATGACCTACTTGTATTAAACCCAGTGTTTATAAGCTAATATTAAATAGGATGAATCCTCTCCCTTAGCTTAGATTTATGTACTTTCTCTGTAACTTCCACATCACTAAAAGGCACACTGTCCAAGCATCAGACATGTACAAATTTTTCAGGGTGTGTTGGGTTTTGTATCTTCTGTGCCACAAAAGAAAGGTGGTCAGGAACTAGGAATATGAAGCTCAATGTCTTTTTCTCCAACCAACATTAAGGACAAAACCATAATTGACCCTCAAGTGTTCAGGTACAAGTTGTGGGGGTCCCTGCTCAGAAAGCCCAAGGTTACAGAATTTACCGGACTTCATTAGTCTGGATGCTCAGTATTCAGCCTTCATTTGCGATCTCCAGCCAGATTAACCACAAGCTGAGCTAGGAACAGGGGTGATAAGTTTTGATTTCAGGGCTTGTGCTCCAGCATTAGACAGAAATTATCTTTAAACTAGTTTTAGACACTGGACTGATGACAACTGGGGTTTTTGTTTGTTGGTTGGTTTGTTTTTTTGTTTGTTTGACATTACAGTATTTCCATGTTTTACATGGGCTAGACAAAGTGAATGAATTCTAACATAATTTAGCATTTCTGCTGCTAATCCTGGTTTAGCTGTGACACAGACAAATCTGGTATTAAGCAAAGAAGTTGTTGCACAAACACAGCAAATGATGCCTCTCTTCCTTTCAGTGGACTCAGAAATTCACACTAGAGCAGTCAGTTAGAATATTCAATTTATACTGCAGACTACTTAAATGTTTTAAAATGCAAGCATTCATTACAAATGCCTTTTCTAACCTTTTATTCAGGGTGAGATGCAAATAAAGCAGTGACTGATAAAGGGAGACATGAAAATGAATATGTATGTTTTCATAAGCTGTATTTCTTTGCTGCTGTGGAACAAATTCTGTTCTTAGTCCCATTTAAGAATCCGCTGCTGATTTCAGTGTAGTTATAAGCATGCAGCTGAGGCCAGGATAAATCCTTCCGTCCATCTGTTGAATGATCAAACCATATTTATTACAGATGCCATTTCTATGTGGAACTGAAACAGGCCTTGATCTCAAGGGCAGGCTCTGCAGCATCGCCTCTGCAGCCCCGTGACATGATATGGGTAAAAGCCTCACTCCAGTGGGTGCTCGTGTTGGCTACAAAGGGAAAAAAAGTCTCACATGCCTCTGCAAAATCCTGGGGAGCAGTCAGACACCAGCAATTAGAAACCTGTTATTTTCTTTTAAAAAGTATTTAATAATAAATAGAAGTGCTAAGCTCAAAAAAGCAAGTTGAAAATTCATAATCAATTTTGTCGTTGCTTTTCTTTCTTACTGGTAGGAAAAAATTACTCACTTTTCTCCCACCCTCAGATAAGACTAGGCTTTTGCACTCTATTAACCCCAGGGACTAAAAGATAGACTGTTTTCTAACAGGTGAATTAGTGCTAGATAGCATTACCACAAATGCCAAGTCATTAAACATGTAATTGGATTTTTTTTTTTTTTGCTTTCTTAACTTTTCTGTGTTATAAAGGATCTTTACAAATTAATGACAGAATATGAAGCTGCCCTGAGAGCTATTTGCCCATTAAAAACAGGCATGAAAGACTCCTATCCCCATCACACAGAGAACTATCCCACCAATTTCCAATTACTTCTGCCACTGACAGTTCACTGGACTGTTAAGTTACATTCTGCACCATGCTGCTTAATGTGGTTAAGTCAGGCAGGTATTTTCTGCTTTTCTTTTTTCTTTCTTCTTTTTATTTCTAATTTTTTCCCCTGATTGTAAAGCAATTAAGTAATGTCAGTAATGAAAGAGCAGAACTTTAGTGCTATAGAGACATGGCTAATTTAAAGATGAATTCCTAGAAATCATAGAATAAATGCTCCTAGCACCCTGGTCCAAAAATGTTTTTCTAAGTTTATTCAGGACCTCCAGCAAAAGCCTGTCCTATGTCATTCACAGATCTACAGAGGCAAGAAGCCTTAGTAAAAAGCTAAAGAACTCACTTTTGTATCAGATAATGACAATGATAATATTAGAATTAATGGTAATAAGGAAAAGGATTCATAGTGTCTTTTTTTTCTTCCATTTTATGAGAACCTTCAATTGAAAATGTAGTAAAATATTGAAAAATACCACTTATGTGAAGAGTAGGAAACAAAAAAGATCTAAAGCTTTAGATGCTCTTTGATGGGAAAATCTAAGTGATAGTTGTGTTAGCTTTACTATTAGGTGATCTAGTCTTTAAACAGGGATGTTAATGGTATCACTGGGAATTGAATATGGCAGTGAAGCACCCTGTGTCCATGGATACCCCCCTACGAATTAGAGCTGCGGGGGCAGTTGTGTTCTGTGTGTTGTGTGTGGTTTCACTTTTCACAAACTTCACCTCCTTGAGGTGCTTGTGATGTATCCAATAAGGCATCTGCTCTTTGTAGATTGGTGATTAAGTAACACACAATTCAGAAGATTGTTATATGCAATTTCTATGATTTAAGTGGGATTTAAGGGAATATTTATTAAATAAAAAATAATCCATCTCAGCATGGCCAAGGGTGAGATAGCCAAAATGTAAATGGACTTAATAAAACTTTGTGTCAGATGTGGACTTTCCTTCAGGTTGCTGGTAGGATTCCTTTTGAACCAGTTCTTTGGTATCATTCATGAGCTTAGGAGGAATAGTAACTTAGCCATTTCTGTTTCAAAAAGAGAGATAATCAGTTATTATAGAGTAAGGGGACAAACCTGTGCTTTATAGAAGTTGTATGATATCTGTGAGTCAATTCAGTGATGCAAGTACAGGAAAGGCAAGTACAAAAAAATTTAACAGAAACTTACAGGCACTAATAGCTACAAAAAGACACATCCAAGACAAAGCAGCTACAGAGAAGGAGTATTAAAATTAACAGGGGAATATAGAACCTATTTTATATGTAGACTTTGAAAGAGACAGGACTTTAAAATAGAAGGGGCAGGAGCAAGACAGGGGAGTAATGTTAATACTTTATCTTTCCTAATGGGAACAAATGGTATTCCAGTTAAAGGAAAACAATGAAAAATGCAGATAGGTGCAGATAAGTTGCATATCTGGGTGCACCTGTCCTCTGGACAGAGAGTGCTGGGAACATCACCTTGCCACTTTGAAGCATCCTCTGAGCATCACTGTATATTTACAGTATCTCCTTTATCACATACACTCCATGTATGTTTTTCAGTGCATCCTAATAGATGTCTTTTTCATAAGTCTGAACTCCAGCAGGTCTCTCAAGTTGATTAATGCTGAGATTTTGCTGGTTAACATGATGTTTGTACTGGAAACAGCAACTCATTCCACACTTGCCAGATTTACAGGATGTTTAATTTGCCAGATTTTTCTTTCTCCATCTTCAACTCTCTCACTGAAGTCTGGTTTGATATTATCAAAATTTATCTTGGCTTTCTCATTTGGAGAAGTTAGTTTGGCCTACCCAACTAAACAGAAGAAAATAACTGATGCTTTAAGATGGTAAAATGCATTTTTGCCTCTTGCTGCTTTTCCTTTCTTTGCATGTTGTTCTCACTACTTTGGCTTCAAAGATCTCCAGGCAGGTGTTAGAGTTCAGTTATTCTTTCATTTTTTAACCTTGTGCTTACTTACACTAGTGTGATTACAAGGTAGAATGTATTTCTAACCAATGGAAGATGATTTAACACCCCTTTTCAGAGCATTTACCAAGGCTAATAATTTCAGGGAACTACTCTTTTAAATGCCCACGCTTGGTTCAAGCACACCACTTGGTTCAAGCACCGTATACAAATGATATAATTTAATAATGAGTGGGAAACCTCCTGCTCCAACCTGTAAATTAAAAGTTGAGATTTACTCTCGAGCAGACAGCTGATGTCTGGGCTGGTTCACACCTGGTATCACTTCAGGGCTTGTGTGAAATGCGGGCAGGCCACGGGCTTTGTGCTGGGTTTTTGAGCAAGGTTATTTTCACTTTGCAGCGAGCAAGTGCAGTCATATGTTTCAATAAGGGCCTTATCCGTTAGCATGTGAAAATGTTACTGCTAATTTTACACCTTGAAAACAAATCAGGGTTTCACAGTTCGAAAGCAGAAACCAACCAGCTATAAACCGTCAGATTGACTGTGATCTCAGAATTGAATAGGTCTATTTGTTCTAACAAACAGTTAGGCCATTAAATTGCAAACCCTTTCAGTGTTTGTCCAGGTAAATAAGGACACATCCAAATTGATTATCTGTTGTTCAGAGGTAATGATACGTAATAAACTATTCGCTCTGGATAACATAACAAAAATGTGCTGTAGCCCACGGATGTGCCGTATCTTCCCCTATAAAAGCAGGATTTCTGCACTAGCTGCAGTCCAGGTCTCCACATTCCACAGTCCTGCCCTCTCCACCTCTGTGGGCAAGATGCATTTGCCTGATGAAACAAATGCATGCATTCTTCTTGCTCCCATAACCCTACATGATGCCCCTGCTTCTGATGGGGATTCCTCAGAAATCTGCATGCAGGTACATCTGCAACTCACAGAAAAGTACTTCGGGGACATTAAGTTTGATCCTGTTCTTTCCGGTGTCATTATACTCATTTGAAAAAAGAATATCTGTCATCACAGATGTCAGATCTGCTGGCTGCCCAGGAATAAATTTTGTGCTCATGTCAAAATGTCTCCAGCAGAACTTCTAGGATGAAAATTCACAGCTCAACATTAGGCAGCAATTTATGATGTATGATACAAGCAGCATGAGCAGTATTCTATCAGGAAAATGGGGAATTTCTAAATTTTGTCGAATAGAAAGTAGTTAAATGGTGCTTTTCTCAGTTAGGAACTTAACTGACTTTTTAAACTGTCATATAAGAATTCTCTATGTACATATTCTTGGTAGCTCGTGTTAGACTATGACTATATGCAAATATGGCTGGAAATCTACTTTGTGGGAGAGAGGGCATAAGCAGCTGGGACGGAGAATCAGGGACAGAAACATTTTCCATCAGCAGCAGGACCTTCTTTATAGGATCCTGCTCCATCACTTGTGACAAACACCAAACTGAATGTTTGTGGGGACAAACTCAGAGAGGGTAATAACCCGTGCTGAGCTAGTGTGAGAATGATAAATGTTTCATTGTCTTTATTTTTCTCACATCACTTGCCAGTTAGACTTACAAGGTGAAATTAGTAACCTTCTGTGGTGCAATTTGTCTTGCCAAATTTTAGCTGACTGAAGTATGGAGTGGGATATTGTCTGTAAATAAAACACTTGAATTTAGACACCTATAGAAGTTTATGGTTAGTGTTTAAGCTGTCCTTACAGCACTGCCTGTGGTTCCTGGGAAGCTATTGGAGCAGTCCTGGAGCCTGGAACAGCAGCATCCCCTCACTCCAAGAGCTGCACTGACTGGTGGCTCTCACATCACATCAGCAGAGCCGAAGCATGCATGGACTCAGCTCATCCTTCCCAATTTCAGACCCTTTGAGCTGCTGTAGTACCTTCCTGCCCTGGGCTGCCAGTCAGGCAGAAGAGAGTGTCCTGAAGGCTCTGTTTTGAGGAGCTTGACTATCACTAGAGGTCAATGGCAAGGAACCTGACCTGTATCAATAAGCAACCTTTGTAATCAGGAAGAAGACAGGTGTCTTTAAACATTTTCATTTAATCTGTCATAAATGTCTATTTTGGAATGAGGCAAAATCTAATTTCTCCCAAACCATTGTTTAAAGGAGACTGAATGTCATTACTTAGCTGACATTTGGAGCCTTGTGCTGGAAGAGAATCTCATGGATTTGGTGAAAAAGAGGAGGTCACCTCTCCCTGTTTATGATGTAACTTTGCTGGTATCAGGAGAGCAACACAATGGGTACATTTAACCAATGTCCACTGACATAGAAAGCAAGATAACTAAGCAAACAAGTGAACCAGGCTTATCTCTCAGTGATCATGTAACAGATGGCAGGCAATATGGAAAGGAGAACACACAAAGAGAGATATTAATATAAGATAGGCAGATAGATGGAGCAGTACTTTTCAAAAATATTAAACGGCTCAAATTGAAGGCCAGTTTTCAAATGCATATTCAGAGACATATGTGTTGAACTCTTCATGGAAAAATCGTTAAAAAAAATAAAAGGTAATGCAGGATCTTGTGTTGGCATTTATTTTCTCTCTGTAAAAGAAAAAAACCCACATTTACATTTTTCTTGAGCCCTCTTTTTTCTGAAGTTGCAGTGGAACTGAGATGATGTAAGTAAAAAGACGTGAAAATTTTATTTCAAAAAAGGGAAAGAAAAAATAGAAGAGTGTTTATTTTTATTTTATTTCAGAAAATGGTAAGGCTAATTAATCTCTTAAAAGATGTGGAAATCTGAATCCAAAGACCCTCCAACAACAGAAATGCAAATATGTTTGTAACCACTAGATGGTACTTAAAGCACAGGATTGGAATGAGTTGCTCTGCTTTGAGATGCATAGCGAGGGTATCTGTGTCAGAGGCTTAGCAAAGTCGAGGTTGGTTTTATTTTTTCCATATCCAGGAGGAAGGGGGGGGAGGGGGAAAGAAAACCCAAAACTAAATCTCTTCTGTGCCTTTTTTTGACTTAAAAAAGAAAAATGGACGTGGCAAAAGTGTTCCTGATTAGATTGGTACAAAAAGATGATGCATTCTTTCTGGATGAATCAGGAGATATGAGGTTCTGTCACTCTTTAGATATAGACCTGAAATACTAAGCTTAAATTTATAGCCTCTTGAATGAGCCACAGGACTCTGTTTACTCATAGAGTAGAATTGGGTGCAGTTCCAGCAGTTCTTCTCTGTGATCAGTTACTTTATCACCTTGATCAGTTCAGAAGATACAATAACTCTCTTTTTTAATACACCCTACTACAGTAGATCCTTTATCAACCTGCTTTGGATTTAATCACACTTCTGGGTCAGGAATCCTCTCCCCATCTGTCTCTTTCACATACATGCAAACACATGCCTGCACAGCCATAAATGCCTGCATGTTACTTTTCGATTTTTTTCTTTTTTTGCAATTTTTCCATTTTCTGGAGGAAAGGCTGGAAGAGATAGGGAGCAGGTCTAAAGAACCGACAGCTCAATTGCAGAAGCTCTCTTTTCCCCATTCTAGTTTCCAGAAACAACAACCTATTTCCAAAAGTAACTAGGAGAGGAATTTCCAATTATAAGAATGATATTGCAGGGGCTACCTGAAAATTTAAAGGTGTAGTTGGCTGGAGATTTTGGACTTTCGGTCTGACTTTTTATCATGAACTCAAACCTTTTGTTCTATTTGTTCTGGGTAACCTCTCCCATTCGGTCCCAGGCTCGGTAGTTTAATCTGGTGCTTTGGTTTGGCTTCATTCCCCACATAAATTTTTTACAGCAAAGAGTAGCACAGGAGAGGTCAGTGAGATTTTCCAGGAAATCGTGAATAACAAATGTCTCTCTGTGGTTCCTCCCGGTGAACACCCTGCTGTGCAACGGGGAGCGTTTCTTCCTGACCTCTTCTGCCTATAAGCTGTCCCTGGAGGTTTGTAGATCGATACTGTTGCTCAATGTACATGAAAAGGTTAGGCTGATTCTTATTCTCTAAAAAAAATGCCACTACGCCTTTTCTAAAAGTATCTAAAACCATTTGTTTCTAAGATATTCTGTGTCATTGAGCTCTAAACCTTCCAAATATTTGTTTGGTGTCTCTGATTATCCAACAACAAAAACAAAAACCATATCAAACAAAGAAAAAAACACCTCCCAACAACACAAAACAAATCCAAACACTCCTGTGGTATCTTTGTACAAACAACCGTGAATGACCTTAAGCTTGGAAATGTGCATCTAAAAATGTTATAAAGTGTTAAATGATCCAGAGAGTTAGTAGGAAATGACTTTGTTACTTAGGCCTAACTTTTCCTTAGGGAAGGTCAGTCTCTGTCTGCTGCTTCATATTTCTTTGCTTTTCCATGGCAAGCTTCATCACAGAAAGCCAACAGCTTTGGAGCTGATCTAAAACTCCTTGAGCACAGGACAAGTTCTCCTGGAGGACAAAGTCCATCCATTAGTTTCATGGCAGCTGCTGTGAGCAGGAACATTTTTCACAAAAACAAAGTTTCAGGAATAACTAGCATTGATCTAATCACTGAGATTTGCTCTTGTGTAATAGCTTTTCACCGTAAGGTTTGGCTTTGATAATGAGACCATAGGTAAAACTTTTGAATGTGAGCTTTACTCTATAATTCCTGATTTTGCCCAGCTATTGTCTGGGAATTACTTATTTTCTAGAATGAAGGTTGCTCAGAAGTAAACTTCTGGTTAGTTTTTATTTTGTTCCATGGTGTTTTATAAAGATACACCCCAGCATCTTTAGAAGTCACACACGGGTTGTATCTCTTGGCTCATTGTGCCCTATAGCATCAAAAGGGTCAAGGAGCTGAATCTGGCACAAGCATGCCTAAGAACACTTTCCTCTTTCTTGCAGTTGGCAACATCTGTTTTTGTAGTTACAACTTGCCTCCAAGCCCCTGAAATTCCTTTCAAATATTTGTTCCAAAGCTGCACTGCTCTGAGCTCAGCCATGGAAGTATTTGCCATTTCTGTTTCTGAAAGAAAATACTATCTGTTCCTGTCTGCCTGCTGTTCCATCTGTCTGCCTGATCTGCTGCTTCATAATCTCGAAGAGAATACCTTTTGGGTTGTTTCATATATATTTTGCAACCACTACAGAGCTTTGCTTGAAGGGGCCAAACTCATCTGTGATGGCAAAACTTCACTGACTTCAGGTAGTTGTACAAGGTGAATCAGATCTTCCCTTGGGACCACTCCAGATAGAAAATGTGTAGATGTGTGTATGAACAGGCAGAGGCTGGGAGGGGAATCAGAAGTAAGGTTTTGCAGAGATTGTTCCCGGACAATAGTAAATCATAAACTCACTGCTGCACTGCACAGAATGCACTAAAGGAGAGCAAGAAAAATGAAGGAATATGCAATTCTGCTCACTTCAGCAGTTAAGCTTTTGTTAAAATACTCTTAAGCAATTACAAAGCTGCCAAGACTGTCTTTAATTAAATATGTAAGTATCAGTGCAAAAATAAAATCCAAGCAACACTTAGATCATGCCTACAAGGTGTTATTGTTCTGCTTAGTTTTTACAGATGGACATTTTTTTAGGAATAAACTTGCCAAGTGTTGTGAGAGAGAGAAGGAACAAGAGAGAGAAGGATGTAGAGGGAAGTAGTGAAAAGAAATATGGATGGTACAGGAAAAATAGCAGTGCTTGTATTTCAGAGAGGCAAACAAAGTACAGTGCATCTGTGACAAGGAAGTATGACTTGATTTCCCTACTTAAGGCTTCATTGAAATTGCCCAGTACTTGAGAGAAAACAGATGACAGAATAATTAGAGATGGTGCATATAATTTATCAGTCACAGTCTTTAACTTCCTGTAGCTGATTGGAATGACCAGATGATTTCTTACTAGTAGACCATGTATTTGGGGGGATGGGGGAAAGGAGGAACATAGCTAAGCACAAATAATAACTCTTTATTTGCCTAGACTCGTAGAATGGTTTGGGTTGGAAAGGACCTCAGAGAGTATCTACTCTCAATTCCCTGCCAAAAGCAAAGATGCTACCCACAAGACCTGGTTGCTGATTCAATGGAACCTGAATCTTTAACTCTCAAGAAAACTTGCCTGCAGATGTTCAGGGGAGGGGAGACACAGCCATCCAGCGACTTTGACTCTGCTGCTGTTTCTGGGACAGGCTTTGCACACCCAGGAAAGAATGGGGCTACTTGTGCTCCCAGTGGAAAAGGGGTTCAGTTGTCTACAATGCCCAGAGTGCACTAAGGCTTTACCTACAGACAAGGCAGGTTCCAGAAGGGCTGTGTCCTCACAGGGTCTTACAGGCTGCAGATTTTTGTCTAATGGAAAAGCTGGCACAAGATTCGATCCTGGGCTTCTTTTTCTTGGCATTAGTGAGATTAGTAAAAGATTTGCATATAATCCATATTTTAGACTGCAACTAGCGTGGAGTAGGAGAATTCAGGGACAAAGTGGTACAATATATAGTTTATATCATCTTGGTGAAATTATGTCTGAAATACAGGTGCAGTCACCCTTTTTCTGAACACCAACATTTTCTGAAATGGTGGTGTGCTAGATGAGGCAGCCAAGGCATGTTTCCTTCCCAGCTACCAGTAGTGGAAATTATTTTGACTCCACTGGCAAAACGATTTATAATTGCACTCAAAACCATCAGGTACTTTCAGGAAATCATAACTGTGCCATTGCTGTGGGTGTTTTATTTTACCCAAGAAGGGGATCAGTTCTTCACTGCAGCTCACTACTCACAGCCTTGAGAGATGTACCTGCAGGTGCCACGAGTCTGTGATGACTCCCAGGACGTAGGCTAAGTAAGAAAGGTGTTTTGGTCTAAATGCTGGAGTCCTGGCCTGAGTGTTATTTCAAAGGAAGATGATCACCACAAACTCTATGTGATCTGTATGTGAGGTTTTCCCATAATTTTACGTAAGCTTCATTTGTCCCACTGCCTGTAAGAGTGTTTACCAACAAATAAAAGGGGCATTCTTGCACCAGAGAAAAATGTCTCCATTGTTACGTGGGCATAAGCCTATTTCCCCCTCAGTCTCCATGAGGGGGAAATAAAGAGAGGTTAAGATGAAGTAACAGCTGGATTTGTCTTTCACTCCCTGAAAGCTGTCGCTATAGTTTTCAGAGAGGCTAAAGGAATTAAGTATGTATTCCTTTTTCAAGTGAGAAGTCCAAATCTCTGATATAAGCCTAGAAGTGAATGTTTTGCTTGCTATATTTTAGCCTCAGAACCGATCATGTTTTGAGTTTATCCATGTTCCTTTGTTACATGAACAATCCAATAGTATTTATTATGCTAGTAGCAGACTCTGTTAGTTTACAAAGAGAAACAATTGCGGGCATCCATAAGCTACCACACAGAAACACTGATGAGGAAACAGCTTGGCGTTAGGTGCACTTTCTGTATTTTCCTCAGACTGTATCCAGTGGAGGCTGCAGAATCAAAATGCCAGTGATAAACACTTGTGAATGGTGGGGAAAGACACTATAATTTCAGCTGCGAATCTGATAACTTACCCTGTGGTAAGAATTAGTTCCCTTCACCCCGCTCTTCTCATACCTCCACTCACCCCCAATCTTCAGGAACTATATCCGAACCCTCCATCTGAACCAAAAAGCTTTATCTGTCCCTTAGTGAAACATCTTTTATTTGCCAACTTGTTTTTCCCACAGACTCCTGCTCCCTTTTGTGTTTGCGCTAATGTTTGAATGTCTACACCACGTAGCCGATGATTATTTGTGAGACAGAGTGAGTTAATGCAGATTTGCAAGCTGTTCCCATTTGTTAAATGTCAGAAAAACACATGCAAGTCACTGGCTTTAGCACTTAGCTGCCAGCTGGCTCTTCTGAAAGGAGGGGACAAATGACAGTCTATCAAACAGCATGCTTTCAAAGAAAGAGGAGACCTGTTCCAGAACTGCAGCTTCAGAGGCTCTTTTTAACAACATAAGCAAAACTGGGAGCCAACCTCATTTTTTCCCCCTGGCTGTAATGAACACATAGCTTAGTGACAGCATTCCCCCACTCCCAGTGAAAATGAACTGGAATTACAAAGCTTATGAGGAAAAAAGTGTCATTTTTTCCTTCTCTCTCTCTTTCACTTCAAATTTTATTTATTTTTATGTATTTCTTTAATTTTGGCTCAAAAGTAAGACCAAAAAGGCCAAAAGGGAAAGGAGTGGGGTTCTGAGATCAGTCACAAATCTCAGAAGATTACAGGAAACTGTGCCAAATGGAAGTGTTTATCCATGGGTAAGTGCCCAGTGTAGATTAACATATTTTAATTATGGTCTCCGGGTTTGCTGCACTCCCTGAAGAATACATGGTTTAGGCCTCACTGGTGAGCCAAAGCTGTCGGGGAGTGAGGGATTATTTTTGGTTGTGCATGCTGATGGGGTGCTGCGTCCTCGCCGTGCCCGGAGCGCCGAGACACGCCTTCCTCCTGGAGCAGGTGCCGCAGGACGGCGGCGGCACCAGTTTCTTTGTGCCGCCCGACATGCTCCGACCCTGACCCGGAGGCCAGCGCTCCTCCGCTGCGGCTGCCAGCGCGGGGGCCGGGGCGCAGCTCTGCTTCCCGGGGTGATGTCTGCCGGGACCTCCAACATCACCCGCTCATTAGGATGTCTCTGAACAGCTGTCATGTGGTGCTGACTTTTTGTCACGGTTGACAGCGGTGAGATTAAAGCAGGTAGCCAGAGGCTGGAAAACTCTGTGTTTTGTTACGAAGCCCTGAGTCATCTAACCCCCTGTTATAAATATTAGGTGTCAGGTTTGGATTCACAGAGTCACTTGTAGCCTTGGGTAGATCCCATTACACAAATGGTCCAATTTATTACAGCAGGACTATTTGTATACAAGATTGCCATCATTGTCAAGATGTCAAAATCTGTCCTGGTATGTTTAATGCTTCATAATTAACAAGCTGCATCATGCTAGTGAACATCTTCCAATTATAGAATAAGATTTTGGAATGAGTGGTCATTTCCCAGAGTTTTCTATGGTTCAAACTCAGTGACAGTTAGGACAGAGCTTCGGGAAGAAAAAGTGTGGTGACAGGAAAAGTCCATATTTTCTTTCCTGTTCTTATTTTGAGATGAATATCCACTTTCCTTCTTATAGGAGAAAGGGAGAGACAGATCCATGAAGAGGGTAATTCATGCTGCATAGCTTTCAGAAGAAGGAGTCCATTCTACTTACCTCTGTCACTGGAAGGATCCTAGGTTCAGTGCTACCTGATGGAATGGGAAAAACTCAGTGAGATGAAACCTTTTCCAATTGCAAACAGTGCTTGTGAAGCCCATTGCTCTGTTCCTCATAAATTCATTTCAGGAATACTCTTAAACAAAGAATTTTGTGCCAAAGATGCTCTCAAATTGTCATCTAAACCATACCACCTTTCAGCTTTAATTCACCCACCTTTAATCCATGGGAATAATAAATCTCTTGGTGGCTATGCTTTTACCCTGGAAACATACCCTGGGCACCCCTAAATTTAAACAGTGCATTGGCTGACTCCTGCCTAAATCCCAGTGAGATCCAGGAATTAGGCAAAGTTAAGGCTCTGAATCTGCTGGTTGTAACTTGAACCATCCCTGATGTCTTCAAGTTCAGCACAAGGCCTTACTTTACTCAAGGTCCCTTTCATAGATAAAAAAGATCTAGCTATTTAAACGAAAAAGTGAGATATCCCAGGTTCCAGGCTGTCCTCATTCAGATGAATATGAAATAAGAGACTTCAATTGCTCTAAACTTCTCATTATAGTCTCAAACTCTAGGCTTTGAGACTGTCTGGGGAAAAGGGCTATAAAAGTTATTGTTCTGCAGCTGGAGGAATCTAACCCCATTTTGAATTTTGAATGCTCAGGGTCTTCAGAGCTATGTCCATAGAGATATTCAGAGATATTTAGGCACCCAACTGCTCTTTGTCTCAGTGCCTTCATCAAGAGAGATCACAGTCTGCTTGGATGTAAAGCGTAACAGAAAATGAAAGCACCAAGCAATATCAGCCTGTGGAGAGAGTGAGAAGACAGTTGTTAATCTGAAAATTTCCTCCACATTATATTCTTATTATCTTTCCTTTTGCACCATAAACTGTTCCCTGCAATTGTGCTTGGGATCATTCAACTGAAAAGAAAAGCTCCCCTGTCCATCTGCCTGGCAGGACTGTCCAAAGGTACCTCCTTTTCTCCTTCCTTTCCTCAGATCTGGCTGGCAAAGCTTATCAAACAGAGCATTACGATCCAGTAGCCTCTCCAAGCCCCCAAAGTCTGACTCTGAATACTGAGATCGCTGAATTTGTTGTATAGGGCACACCTGCATTTCTAGTGGCTTGAAAATATTGCTAGGGAAATATCGAATTCAGCAGCCTGGGAGAGCTGAGACTGCTACAGATCCACACCAGAGGTCCCACCAGTACAGAGTGTGTACTCCCTGCAGGCACACAGGCATACAAACATATATGTATTTATACAGAGATGCATCCAGATCCACAGTTTTCAAAGACGGTCTGCACATGCACAGTCAGCACCCACAGCCCATTATGTCCCCTCTCTGGCTGGTCAGGGTGAAAGTCTGTGCAAAATATTACACACGTGGATAAAATGTGGATCCACCAATAGCTGGGCTCAGACGCTCAGTCTGACCAGTAGCTACCTGTGAATCCCTATCTCCTTCATGTTGCTGGCACCTGGACATAGGAGGCTGCAGCCCAGGGTGGTACAGACCTTGCACACACCATCACAAACACACACACACACAGGATCCAGACAAGAGCACTAGCCAGTTGTATTTACACACAGCTAACTGCTTTATTCCCTTTTCCTTCAGTTTCTCTGTATTTGGCTGTCCCAAACCACTTTGATCCCCCTTTCCCATGTTTTTAGTTTTTTTACTTCTCCCAAATTTTTCATGAGTTCCATCCTATTCTAAAACACTCTTCTGGTACACCTCATAATGTGCCTGTGGGTACTGACCTCTCTCTGTCCCTGAGGTGCTCCAGAGAGCAGCTCCTGTGATCCACCAGGGTGGGGTGATGCTCCTTATGGACACCCCTGGGAGGAGGCATGACAGAGGCTTATTTCTTCCCTGAAGTTGTTTGGTTACCCTTCCTTCACCATTATTATGCTCTGGGCTTCTCTGTGTGTGTGGAGATTAGCCTTTTATTTCACAGCCTGACAAATACCTGCCTTCTGACAGAATTTTCTTGTTGCCTGGGTAGATCCTTCTTTGTCTCTGAGGCATATAAGCTCTGTCATACTTGTTACATGAAGAGCATTGGGATGAGTAAGCCCTTTCCCTTCATTTCCTTGAAGAATGTCAGGCTCAGACTTAAGCAGTAAACGCTGGTAACAGCAGCATGTGGTTCATGTAAGAAAATGGAAAAACAAGACCAGTCTACTAAGTAGAGTAGGGTGTGTCTGTGGAGACTGTGGGCATCTAGTCATAAGCTCATGAATTTCTGACCATGTGGAAGTCAGCATCCCCAGTGGGCAAAAAGCGTTGTTATTAGTGCTAGATTTTTCTTGGGGCATCACTGTCTATAAGTAATGGCAGCAAAATGCTTCAACAGTTAAGGGTGTCAGATATGCATGGACATTTCATTTTTAGGTGCACACAAGACAAAGGTTTGAAAGTATGCTTAGATTAAAGATTTGCTGTGCATCAGTTTGTACCCATTGTCCCTTGTCCTATTGCTGAGCACCACTGAGCAAAGCCTGCTCCATCCTCTGACACCTCCCTCCAGACACTGAAAGACACTGATGAGGTCCCCTCTCAGGTGTCTCTCATATACTAGAATGTTAGAACTGGTAAGACACTTAATAAATACAGCTGAATACTTGAGAGCAGGCAATTCTGAAAACAATGTTCTTATTTACCATTCATCCTAAGCCCTGTTTTGTCAACATGGCAGATACACTTTGAGAAAGGATGGTGGTAAAGTACTTATTATAATTGAAAACATTATTTTCTCATTTTACTGCTTCCTGTGCTAGTTGAGGGAGGTTATCCTGAGCATTTGTGTTTGATACAGCCTGGAGTGCTGCACATTGAGCCAGCTCTGAGTGAGGAGGCTGCAGGACCTCAGTTTACCTGCACCAAGCTGGGATGATCAGTCTGCTGGAGCAGCCAGAGCTAGCCTCTCCTCAAGTGGCGATGCTGCAGTGCAGACGTTCGACTATTTCAGTGCCAATTTAAATCTCACAGTGATGTTCTGTGCAGAGCAGGCTTATGCTTAGGGCCTGATACACAGCCCACAGAAATGGATAGGATGCTTTATCACCAAACCACTAAATTCTCCCCACCTCACTTCCCTTCTTTGAAACAGGGATAACCGCCTTTTCTTCGCACAGTGCCCATCTTGTTCAACAACTGATCCCTAATCATTCAGGAAGGAAGAGAAGAGAGGGGAAGGAAGGGCAGATGGTATCATCCTAATGCAAATAATAAATAATCAGATTAATCCCTGCATCATGACAAGAGTTTCATTAGGTTCAGAACTAGGGAAAAACACTGCTGTGTTCCCCGGGAGCAAGTCAGAGGGGAACATGATAAAAAGTGCTCCCAAGCTTGCTTTTTTCATTTTTTTCATTTCTTTCTTTTTTTCTTTTTTTTCCCCCTCATTTGTTTTATACTGGGGGTAGAGCAATGTGGAAGAGAAAAGACAGAAAATTAGTGTTCGAAGTAAGCTTCTGTGTTTAAGAGATTTTTGTCAGCATCTCACGAGCAGGGTGACCAAATGCTCACATTGTAGGGGTCTTGTTTTCGTGATCTGCATCCATATGTCACTATTTCAGAGAAGCATGATCATGAACTAAAGCAGGCAGACCTGAAATGTCAGTGCTCAGGTAGGAGGAAAGCCCTCTTTTCCCTGAATTTTTTAGCTGAAACGTTGAGCTCTTTGCACTACTGTTGCTGCTTCTTGGTTGGACTGTTTCTATTTCCGCAGTGTCCTCATGCCTGTCATTGCCTGGACCTGGTTCAATAAACACATTAGCCACATCTGAGAGTACAAATATTTCTTCAGAGGCTTAAATGTCTATTTGAACATGTGATTGCAGTAACTGCGCATGCCATCAGAGCCAGCCCAGAATACACCATCAGTACTGATATGTCCAAATTCAGGGAGATCCCACATAAAAGAAGCTGCACTGGTGTGAAATGACAGGGAGCACAGGCTGGCTGCATCAATGGGTCTGCCAGAAGTGGTCCTGTAAGCCACATTAGAAGTGGGGTGGGATTGGCAGTCACTGGAAACCCTCTGTGTGGAGGATGCACATCATGTCCAGCATTGGCTGTGCTTCTCCTGAGCATGGCTTTCCATCTGCTTGCTCCGAACCCCGGCTGGGGATGTCACCTCTTGCCTTGCTGAAGTAGCTGTGGCACTGGGATACCATGCACCAAAAGGCCCATGGTGGCATTTGTTCCCATACTGCAACCCAAAAAGTGAGCACGGAGATTTCCCATTGGCAGACACAATATGAGAGGAAACACATCCGTGCTTTTCCGAAAACCAGTCCCTTCTTTTGCAATTCTGAAGTAGGGGGTTTCTTCCAGTGCAATGGCAGCTAGTCAATACACACTTTCACAAGCAGCATGAACTGAGCAAAGTGAGTGTTTAATATCTGAAGAATGATTTATAAGGTGCTTTACAGAAAAGTTTTCAACAAGTCTGAATTCTCTATTAAAAGCTGCTTGCTTCATTACAGAGTTACCAAAATAGGCAAAGAAAATATTCTCTGCTTATCCCAAGACTCCTTAACTCCTGACAATTTTAATAAATCAAGGAACATTTGTAAGTACTAAATGTTAAATGTGTATCCACAGTTAATTTTTAATCAACTAACAACGGTGATGTGTTAATTGAATGCCATTAAGAAACCATAACTTGATGCATTAGCTATTTTCCTATGCACAGGAACTTTTCCCAAGGCTTTCAGTTGTTGCCCAGACTGTTTTTGAAAAAAAGAAGAAGTATTTTAAATATGTTTAGACCTGGACTGTTCAAACCCTAAAACTGAGTCAAGTTCACAGGGTTAACTGAGGTTTGTAGTTCTATGAACCTGAGCTGAATTTTAAACAAGCCTGGGCTAAGTTTCAAATTATCTTGTGCCTTTAAGGTACAACTTGCAACCTACAGAATGATCATGTAGGCTCCACATGTAGACTTTAATTTGAATTGCTTAATTTTTCAGATGTCAGACAAAAGATCAAACACAGAAGGGTGACATACACCCATCTCTGAGACTTGTGGAACTTGCTGGTTTTGCATCCAGCTTATCAGCTGACTCCTCCTTGGTGTGAACTAAGTAGAGCTATGGCTCTTTCATTCTGAATGAGAATTTGCACTTATGCCTTGATCACTTGTCTACTGAACGTAGTGCAGCTCGCTGAGGAACATGTTACTCTCTATCTTGCCCCATCTATTGCATTCTGCTCCTGCTGGCCTGAGGAATGGATGATTTGTGCTGTCTGCTTAGCTGCCTTTTTTTTTTTTT
>VWZV01016242.1:53760-75342 GCA_013397155.1 Irena cyanogastra
ACAGCAAATAACTAAATAGATAAAATTAGTGAGGGTGAATCTGTACAAAAAAACCTTAAAACTCAAACCGACTGAATTTTTCAGAAGCCTGCATCTTGTTTGTTGACACTGTTGGGTGAAGATATATTTTGATATTGTCTCAAATGCCCCCATGTAAAGATATTTATATATTCATCTATAGATATTTATATGTTTATTTGTATGAATATTTATANAGGGAATTATCTCTGCACAGCTTCAGCCTTAAGTTCACAGACTGCCCCTAGGACTGGACATGTTTCTCCACCCATGTGACCTCTGTGAGAAACAACAGAGCAAATTTCCAAACAAATTCTCTCATCTCATATGCCACATCCCTTTGACTCCTCTATGGTTTAAGGCTAAAATTCTTTCTTCCAGTGTCTCAGATGCAGTTTCTTTTCCCTCAGCATCTGTCTACTTCTCAGCATCAGATCCTTTCTCCTTGTCAAGCATGCTTTCATAGCAACCACGTGTGCTTAGAGCTCATACAGTAACTTGGACAGAGTGGTCTGCTTTGATTTCCTCACTCAAGAGGAAGCGATATCTGGATCTACAATGGGGGAAGAAAAGCCAAGCAATCACTTTCTGGGACATCAAAGAAAGATGTGATTTTAACATTCATCCCCAAACTAGCTATTTTTGCCCCAGGTACAATCTTCACTGACTCTGTCAGACTTCTGTTGCTGTACAACCAAACCAGAATGCATTTGGAGAGGGAGGTATTTATTTTACATCCCCAAAATGAGCAGTAGAAGTGCAGCTTGCTGGATGCCAGAAAGGAGTTAGGAGCATTTGAGCCCAAGATTCAGGAGTGTATCTGTCTCCATGTAGTGGGTAGGATATAATTTGATCTGTATGGTCAATTCACTGTAACAGAGCATGGATTGCAATTTTTTCCACCTACAAAAGCAAGATTTAATACTGCTAGGTCCTGGCATGCCTGAGCATTTTAAAACATGTGTTAAAGGTCCATAAGAGTTAAGTAGATGCCCACCTAACAGTATGAGTATTTTCCACAAAGCTCAAGGTCTTTCATTTGTGGAATGGTACAGGTATGCTGATGGCAAACTTTGATTATCCCTAATCCTCTTTTGTCTGCAGGGGAATAAATCAGAAGGAACGTGAAGCACACAGTAAAGGAATTTTTTTTTTTTTTTAACTGAGGAACATTGTGCTGTATTTTCCTTAGCCAGCAAAGTCAGGGATAAGGAGATTTTACCTTGGTTTGCATCTTCACCCGGAAAGCTGTGGATAAACTGCCAGGTCTCACTGCCCCTGATGGGAAGAAGGAAAAATACCTCTTCCTGGCATTAGATTTTCTAATACTGCTTGTCTAACAGAAGTTATTTTGTCCTGGCTTTGTGCCAGTGAAATGAAGCTTGGGTTTATTATGGACTCTTTTCCTATGTCCCTTATTCTTCAGCAATGATATTAACAGATACAAAATACTGTTGTTTGGATTTAAAAATAACCTTCTGTTTTCATCCACCTTTCATGCTTGAAAGGAAATTTGTAAATTGTCAAGTTGACTTAACTTTTCCTGTGGACTTGCACCTATTTGCTGTAATAAGAATTTCCCCCTTGGGTTTCACTCATCTCCAGTGCGTGGCAGAAAAAAGGGATTAGGATTGTATTTGTCTTCTTTCTGAAGCCAATACCCTTTCAGCAAGCCTGCTATTAGTTCTGGCTGCCAAAACAGCATCTTAATGCCTTACCTGAGAGTCAAGTATTTTATATTAAGTTAACTTTTGCCTCTGCTGACTTTCACTATTCTATTTACTTTGGAATCCTCATTCCTTATGGAGCTTACTATTGTTTTATGTGCACTCAAACCTGTATTATGCCCTTTGGTTCCTTCTGCTAACCTGGCATAGAAATGGGGAAGGAGTCTTGGGGCTTCTTCTTTCTCCAGTAATGGCCTATTTTAATGAGTTTATCCTCTGATTTGGAGAGACTCTTAACCCTTTGGCACCAAGAGATGGGCTTTCTTGACACTAAGTGCTCTGCAAATGCATTTTTCTCAGAGCTGTGGACCACTGGTACCTGGGGGGATTTAGACAGCACTTAGCAGACCCATTTATTTGCAATACAAAATAATGTTTTGTTTACAGCACCATCCTTACAGGGCATTAATCATGAAGTCCTCATTCCAGCTGCAAATTCTCATCCATCCAGGGGGATGTTATTATCACTTTTTTGTCATGATATAAAACATCTCTTATGTCTTGTGTTAGGAAGAGAGGTGTGCCTATGTGAAGTTCTATGTGTGAATTTTTCCAAGGTGCCTTGTGGTTTTGGGAGGTTTTTGTAAGTTCAACCTCACAGACAGCAACGTCCAGTACGTAAACTGGATGGGCACTGTAACCCAGGTCTGACCTTCACAGGCTGTGAATGAAATGTCTGTAACAGTAATTTAGAACCTGACCATCAAAAGGGAAAGAATTTCTATCTGCAAACTACAGACATCTGTTGTTTTACATGAAACAAATACCTATAAGCTATTACCTACTTCAGCAATTGTTTTGCTAAAGGACATAAGTCAAAGTTGAGCAGTCATGATTTCTTCCATGGGAAGGCTGAGTTTTACATTCCTTCTGGCCACTCAGTTGGGGTATTTCTCTGGTGTATAGTATCACTTCATTTACTGATTGAAAATGTATCAAAACATTAGATAGATAGGCCCATGTATTTTAATATTTTCTGTCTATAATTTTGTCAATTGATTAAATAGAATTTTTGAAATGTTCGCAAGACATATTAGTTTCCTTTTTTGAAGGTGAATGAAGTGACACAAGGAAAATTGATGTAATTTAATTGAAGGGAATGCACTTTTAGCAGTATAAATGTAGGTATTGTATTATACTATCTATGGCAGAGAAACTTCTACATGTGAGTGATGTGGATGTGTCTGGATGTGACACAACTGGACACAATGAGCCCTTGAACCACTCACTGAGTGAACCAGACCCATCCATCTTTCTTTTCTTTTAGGACAAGAAAATACATTAATTTGTTGTTGGGTATTGAATTTTTCCAGTAAATCTATTTAAGTAAGTTTTGTGGGGTTTTTTAAAATTTTAATTTGTCTTTCCAAAAGAGATTAATATTTGCTTATTTGAGATTTTTGTTGTGAAAATTTTGTTGAAAATGTTAATCTATAATTTTATTTTTCTAATTTTATCTCTGCTTTTATTATGGAAAATAATAAAAGCAGAGATAAAATTAGAAAAATAAGAGGTTGAAGACAGAAAGGAGGGGATATAAAGGAAGAATGATGAAGGGAGGAAATGTCCTCTTCAAAAAGGGAAAATTTTCAGAACGAACAAATTAGGGGTCAAAAGAGTTTTCATAGATTCACAAAATGACTTGGATTGGAATGAATGTTAAAACTCGTCTTGTTCCAACCCCCTGCCATGGCGGTTCCACTGTCCCAGGTTGCTCCAAGCCTTGTCCAACCTGGCCTTGGACACTTCCAGGGATGGGGGAGACACAGCTGCTCTGGGCAACCTGTGCCAGGGCCTCATCACCCTCACAGCCAGAAAATTCTTTCAATCCAAACCTACTTTCTCCTTTCTCTCACTCCTTCACTCCCTAATTTTAAAAAGGAGGCAGTTTTAGAGGCTTCTGTCTCTCTTTTTTTTTTTAAGATTTTTGTTTTACTTTACTTTCCTTCACTGTTGATTTCAGCTATATTTCAAAACATTCCCTTTGATGCAGTCCTGCTGCCCTGTTGAAGCTAGCTGGGCTTGGATAGACATTGATTGTTCTTTTCTCATATCTTGTTTGCTGTGTTTTTGTGGAGCTGGTCCTTGCATAGCCTGGAGACTTGCAGGCAGCTCTTTGCTGCAGGATGATCTAAATTGCAGCATTCTGTACTGAACAGTAACAAAAATAGTGAAAATTGTTGCCCAAACCAGTAGTGTCTTTAAGAGATAGGCTGAGATACTAACTGGACTTCTTGTGGATTTGGAAAGACTGATAACCCCCAGTTTTTGGGGCTTGATGCTTCATGCACCATCTTCAAGCAGGATCAATCCTTGTATGTCAGCATTTCTGCAACCTGACAGTAATCAATGTACACTTTAATTGGATCAGATAGTCTCCTTCTCCACTGCCCCCCCCTCCCCCCCATTTATGAGTGACAATTTCTCTTTCTACAAGATTGAGTTTTTGAGTTTTACATTCACCTGGTCGGGAAGCACGATATCTGCTCCCTGGCATGTCATACAGCATCAGGACCATATACTGTCTTGCACGGGGTTATTATGACAGGTTCCTGTGTTTTTGTGGCCTGGCTCCATGAAGCATGTCACATTTGATGAATGTCTGACAAACGTGAGTTGCTATTTGTAGACTTGATTTAGATGAGAAGGAAGTTTTGCTTGGAGAGCTGTTCCCCCTGGATGTGATCTGATTCCCAGCCTTTCAGTTCAGGACAGTCAGTCGGCAGCCCTGACTGAATGATGGGTCGATATCCAATAACTCATGATCAAAAGCTGAAGTCTTCTTAATCAGCAGAGCTTGGGTTTCCTTCAGGGGATGAGAACACTGTGCAACCACTCTGACAGAGATGCTATTTCCAATTTCTTTAATCTGAGGACATTACAGGTGAAGTTAACTTGGCATGAAACATTTCTTACATTAATTACTATGGCAAGATAAAAAATAATAGAATATACATTTTGGTGCTCAGTCAGTTAAGACCAAACCTGATTCATTTTAGGTCAAAGCTTTGCAATTAGGGTTGGTTTTCTTTAGGATGTGTGGTTTCCACTTAATTGAGCTATACTGTCTGCAAGTTAACTTTTTTCCTCCAACTATGAGCAAGAATCTTAATAATGACAAATGGATCTAATCCATTGCCTTTCATCATGTTATCGAGGTACAGAGCATGAAAATTTATGACAGTCGAAAGATTTTGCCATAAAAAACCCTGCTGTCTCCTGCCTAGTTGAGCCAGCATTGGAGATTTCTCTGTCTTCCCTGTTGGTATGAGTCAGGTGTCAGACTTGGCTTCAGCTTTTCTTTGGGGACAGCATCTGTCAAAAGTGCGTGACACACAGAGTGTCTTCACATTTGGCCAAGATCTTCCTGAGCAGTTCAGACCTTATGAATATTAAATTGCAAGTTTGCCTTCTCTTTTCATGGTTTGTTTATTTTACAGAAGGCATCTTCTCTTGTTTAATGATCAAGTGATTTTTCAGGCATATCATTTGCAGTGTTCAGCATTATTTATAGAAATTTCTCATTTCTCTGATACTGCTTTATTAAGTTTGTCTTGGAGAATTAGCCCATGTGTCTGCCAGTTGAGGAGAGGAGAAAAGGATTTGGCAGAACTTTCTTCTGAGTCCTGAGATCTAAAAGGAGAGACAGCACCACGTAGACATTACATGTAGCAACAGGGTGACAAGGCAAAAAGCCTTGAGGGTCTGAAAGTGAAAGACAGGCAGCACTGGCCAGAGCTAAACATGATGTGGGGACATACTTAATGACCATTGTTTCTGCTAAGTCTGAGGGAAATCCCAAGTCTCATCCTTAGCCAAACATTGAACCTACAATTTAAATGTCCCTGTTGACCAAAGCCATTGCCTCTTTTTAACAGATGGAATGGGACTCTGCTAATAGTCAGATTTTTGATCACCAAGTTTCCAGGGTATGTTTGGGATAAAGGCAGCTCTCCTGTGAGAAGAAGAGCTCATTTTGTTTGTACCTGTAAACAGACCATGGTCTGACACTGTTGAACAGCTCATGCCAAAAGCCATCTATCTTTGCACCTTGTCCTTTACATTTCTTCCTGTTTTTAACTGTTACTCATTTTACAGCACCTCAGGTGTGTAAGGTTTTCTGAGCTATCATGAAAGCCAAGTGGTCCCAGTCCATTAGTGACGCGTAAAAGCTGTTTGCAGTTTTATGTCTGCTAGTTTAATCGACTTTTCTGCAGACTACCACATGGTGTTCCTTCCATTATATCACACTGAGGTATAGCAAGAGAGCATTCAGCGTCAATAGGATCAAAGCACAATGAGCAAGAATCATTTGAAAACTGAAGAGCTGCTGTTTGAAAAGCATTTCCCTTTTAAGCTGGTTTTGAGGGGCTTAAGACCCTTTCCTGCCTCTTGTTGTTAAAGGTTGTGGGCAGTTTCTCATAAAAATCAGAAACTCCCATAGAACAACATGTATCATGTTAGAAAGAAACCTTTGGCTTGCTTGATAGCAAAAAGATGGTACTGGGTTACTAAAAGAGATGTTTTATATCTAAAACCCACAGTAGAAAATTAAGCCACTGATATCGTTGTCTTGAATCAGAGTACCTCTCTGTCTGAGAGGAGATCAAGCAGCTTTTAAGTGAGGAGAGGAGGATGACACAGCTTAATGACTGCAGCAGAAGACTGCAGGCTCTTCAATTGTCTTTTGCTTAGAGAAAGCTAAAGTAAATTTTTTTCAATAACAAGCATTAATTTCTCAAACTTGGAGACCCTGAGGTTTCTGAGAAGTCCCAGAGTTCACATATGGTTTCCTGGTAGTATATGGTCACTTTATAGTTAGAGGGATCTAAATCTACCTGCTAAACAAGGGGAAAACCACCCTATTTCATAAAGAAGTTTAGGAAATATTTAACAATACCAGGAAGAGAGTCTTCAAATCATTTTAGATACTCCTCTGCAAACATCAGCCCAATTCCTAGCAGTGACTGAAATGGTTAATAGCATGTTAGCAATCAATAGGAAAAGAAGTGGTCACTGAACAGAAAAATCCTGTGTTTGCAGGATAATAGATCTCCCTGATATGGGCAGGAGGGGAAATTGTAGGCTACAAGTCTAAAATGCTGCATGCTGTTATCCTGTATTGCTTAATGCACTCAATGGAGAGTACACTCCACCGTTCTAGTTCAGCAGCACGGTCTTGGGAGTAAAGATTTGCCTGATCAAACTCAGTTCACTGACAGCCTTGGACATAAAGACTGCCTACCAATATCAGCAAAGTAATAAAAAACCACAAACAAACAAGAGAGGGATCATTTGGGCCAAGCCTTGCATAACTGAATTAGCAGAATGGGAGTCAGCTGTGGAAAATGTAAGATGAATATTTTGCATTTTACCACCACTAAAACAGCAGAGTAGGTGTTCAAAAGAGAAATATCAAGAAATATGCCTTGATATAGAGATGATGAAGATTTTTTCCTGTCATGTAGGTAGATGGTAGGAGCTCTGGGTCTGTTTCTCAATCTGTTATGACAGTTTGCATCACTGTTGCTCCATTTACTCCAGATTTACGCTTCAGTTAGCCTAGACAAGCTTGAGGATTCCCAAAGTCCTATCTTGTGTTACTAAATGTTCTCAGCATTTCAGCATTCACCCATGTGTGTCTGGTGCATATCCTGTGGTTCTGTAGGCTGAGATGCTTTACTGTTGTTCCCCATTCAGTTGTTTCATTATTTACCTGTCCCTGGAGGACGATTTGTGGAAATGGCATTGGAGAACTGTCAGCACTTATATGTTCTTGTTTGCATCCTCTTGGCAAAGTAAGTTCCAGATCAAGCAAAGCACACGCTCAAACTTGAATTCATATTCCAGGTAGGCATAGTTACAAAGAGCAGACTACACACTTGTGAGTTTTATATGCACTTGGAGTGTGGGAAGGAGAGAAAGATTTTTGTTTAAGAGCACAGTGCAAAACTATGATTTAGCCTTCCCCAGAAAATCATCAGATGACATGTGTTTCCTGTGAACATCACTGCAGAAAGGGTAAAGCAATTGGGTTTTCCTTCTCATGACTCATTTTGTATTACATCTCATTCTGACTTCTGAGAGTCCAGATGAAACCTCAAGAATTTTAAAACTATACAATTAGTCTGGAAAACAAGTAGGAGAGTTTCATGTGATGATAGGTACTGAAGTAATAAGGCTAAATTAACAAGTTCTTTTTACCTTGTGGGAAGAACACTTGGCAGAAGACAAGAGCTTTGTGATCCATGTTTTGTTCTCCCCTTGACCTGTCCTATAACTTTTGCCAGGTGCCTCTGTGGACATTTCCTTACTCATCTTCTGTCTCACTTGCCTGTTCAGTGCTTCAGGGATGCTCTGACTCATGGCATGTTCAGCTCTTAACACAATGGCTGTGCTGGAGTTTGGGGAACTGATGTCAGCCTTAAACTCCCTAAATATCCTCACTACATCTATCGAACTAAAAGCTGGTGAAAAAAGTAAAGGAAAACACTGCGCTAGCTGCAATTTTGGTATTTTCATGAAATATACTTGGTAACAAGGGTGAACAAAGACTGACCTTCATAATGGTTAAGAAACAAAGCAAAAATTGGAAGTTTCCTCCTCAGTACTGACTGAAATTTCTTAATTGTTCAGGCACCTAAGAAATGTCTTATTATTTTATGTATTTCTGTGTGAATATATAACATCTGTGATCTGCTAAGAATTTAGATGTAATATTAAAAAGAGAAAAGACAGCAAAGTTGAAAGATAAGCAATACAGCAATATAGCAAAACCTCCCTGTGCCAGTGGCTGTGTCAGAATGGAGCTGAGTGATTTTCAAATGGAGACAATGTGATTCTGGTGACAGCCATGGAGACATTTCAGAGAAGACTTTATCTAGAAAGTAATCTAACTCTTGGTGGAAAACTCCTCTTCCATATGTGCAGTTGATGCCTGGTGATCTTGGGGCAGAAGATACAGATGATATGGATTCTGTTTCTGTGCTGATGACCCCAAGTAAGCAGTTGAGCCTCTCTGGGCCTGTTTTTCCAGGAAACTTTGTAAAAAATACTGTTAATAAAGCAAAAGCAGGAGTCAAAATGTCACACAGACTATAAACACACAGGGAAAAGACTGAGACTCTGGCATCTCAGTATCTGAAAAAAATGGATGCCTGACAGCAGCAATGTAAATGCTGGGTAAGTGGGTGGGATTCAGCTCTACATTCAGACTGCAGTACCCACTTTTGGGTGGGTTGAAGAGTGCTCCATATGCTGCTGAATTGCTGCTGAGTGTGATAAAAGCTCAGGCTGCCAAGCTCAGCTCTAGGCTTCTCCAGATAGACGAGTGAAAACCTGATCCTTCCCAGGTCAGTCACTCTTCAGTGCCCAGAGGAGGTTAGCTCTGATCTGTGATCCAGAACTCAAATGGTGATCTCTAAATGGTGATCTCTAAGGGCTGTCCAGGAGGAAAAGAAGTGCAGCATCCTGCCAGCCCTGGTTTTGCCACTCAGTCCTCCACACACAGTATGTCCCCCTTGGCAGGGAGTTGAGGCAACTCCCCACTTCCAGTCTCTGGCAAGCTCTCCTAAGAGACAATCATGCTCCTTTCCAGGTGATAGGAGATCCCAAACTCCATCAGTTAATCCCTGGCTTGAGAGGAGGTGGTGATGTGCACTTTTGATTTCTGTAGAACCACTTTTCCTCCCGATGAATTAACTTAACATCAATACTAACAACAGTCAGTCAGTTGGTGTTAGGAGCCTGATCTATCCAGCATTGTTGTCAGCATGTTATATATCATGTAATCTGTCTTGGCTCAGAACAATCAATATATTGCTCCTGAATTTGCTTAAAACTGATGGAGTTGAACCAGTCATTGCAAAAAAGGAAAACATTTGTAAAACTTACCCTTAAGGTGCACAAATGTTAGGATACCTTCCCCACTCTTCCTCTTCCTGGAAAGCAGTGAAGATAATGGCTAGATTCCTGTCTCACAGGTGTTTAATGAGGTTAATGGCTCCCTTATAACAGTTTGAGATCCTTGAACAGAAAACATTACTGCAGACCTAGGCATTGCATTATTATTCTTCCTTATCCTTTTTGAAAGGGGAACATACCCTTCAGAGTGTTCTGTTTTGCAACTGCATTGTTATGGTTGTTGGTGTATAAAATTGGTGCTCGGTGTGTATAATTTATAGCCTCTAAAAATGATAAATAGCCTGAGAAAGAGGAGGGATCTCTGTGTTCAAGTACTAGAAGTTTCAAGATGAAAGGATATTTTTGGGAAATGGTTTATAACTTCCCACAAACTATAATTTTACACCTGCTTCTTAGCAGTGCTGTTTCTACTTGCACTGATGAAATTTTTGGAAGTATCCTAGCTCTGATCTTCCTGGTGGACTCTGTTCAGGCCTGCTGCAGTCAGTGGGAATGGACAATCTTGAACATCTTCCAGAAAAAAATTAAAATCTCTATGGGCTCAGATGCTATAGGCATTAATGGTATCACTATGATCTTTTTTATAGGGATAAACTAGAAATTGATACATTTATCCTGAAAAATGTGATAATATTTGTATCTGTAAGAGGAATATGGCTGTGGAACTTGCCTGCAGTTAGAGGCAACTGAACTCAACAAGGTTTACAACAGTGTTTAGTACATTTATATGTGTGACTAAATTCTGAGCTTTCCTGAGAAAAACCCCAGGGAACTGGACTTGATTCTTTTCAGGTTAGACTTCTGATCTGATTCATCTACATTGGTTACTGGCCCTTTCATTTACATTTAATGGGCTGACTGTGTAATGTTGTGCTCATTAAAAACTAGAACTGTCCAAGTAATTATTAATAAATTTATGTTGTTGGTGATTGGTTGAGAAACAGTGCCAAAAATATATTAAGTCATGAGTTAGATTAGCTTTACTATGTATTCTAGGAGGTAGCCCAGATTAAAGAGGAAGGAAGGTAAGGCAGGGCAAGACAAAACGAAGCAAAGATTTAACTAGAAACTGTCATCAGTAACAAGTAAACACGTTTTGTGTTATTTTGAAGGAAATGCCTTCAAATTCCTATGCACTTTCACTGCTATTACTGTAACTAAAACATTATCTTAAGATTTTAGATTTCATTGATTTTGATCTCATAAAATGCTGAGCATGTCTGTGATGTTAATGGAAGCTGAGACTATTCAGCAGCTCACAAGTTCAGGCCCAAAATGGTTGCATTTGGTTATATAAAATGCATCAACCTCCTAACCTCATTTTACAAAAGTTTTGCATTGTTACAGAATCAGCTTAAATGATTCCATCCTAATGGAGCTCTTGAGTAGTGGTTACCAGAAGCTCTTTCACAGGTCAGCAAAACACTGTTATGTTGATGGCTCCTGCTGACAGAGACTAGCAAGAAACAAGTCTTCATGGAAGATGAAATGCATATTTCATTGGAGGAAGTAGAAGTGTTGCTTTGTATTTCAACTTCCTCAGACCTCTACTGCAACATTTAACCTCTTGGTAACTCTTTTTTTTTCCCCTCTATAAAACTACGAAGTATTCACACAAAAAGAACATTTTTTTTGTCATGAAAATGGGATGAATATATGAATACGAAAGACATCCAGTTTAGAAAATTTCTAAACTTCCTAACATCATTCTTTGCAAAAGTCAGGCAATGCTGATCATAAGAAAAAATATATAAGGGCAGCTTCATCTGCTTGTCAGCTGCAATTGGTATAAACAGATTTCTGTATTATCCTGTTAGACCTTCTACGTCAAAATTATGTACAAAACAAACTGCTGATGTGAAAACCTGTTAGAATTTTTTGGTGAAAAGTTATGCTTTATGCAAACTAAGACTTTTGCAGGATCCTGACAGGTTTATATGGCCAAGGAGGAGATTTAGCAGCTGTCCCTGGTCTGTGAAGGGAGAATGGGTAGAAGTGGATTGCACGGTGTTCCTTCTCCAGGAGACATACAAGTGCTAATGGAGGTGAGGGCAAGTTTCTCTGTGAGATTTTACAGGTCCACAAGATAACTACCTTCCATCTCACAGGCACCTCAGGGCATTAACAGCTTCCAGCACCCTTCCAAAATGAGAAACTGTATTCAAAGGCTGTGGAAACTAATCTGTTACCTCAGCCTTTGACAGTGTCCAAAAGACTCTGGGCTCTGTTTACAATGGCATAGAGAAATTCAGCCTTGCAGGCAGCAATTTAAATACACGAAACCCATACAATGCCCAACGAAAGCAAAGGTGCATATTGGATCATCAAGATTTACTCAACTGGTCAGGAGCAACACCCAGGCCCCCGGTTGCAGCGCAATGTTATGAACTCCAGACAGAGGTACCCCAGGGAAAAAGATCCTGTAGTCAGCTCTGCAGGAGCACTTAGGTGCCAAATGTCATTTGAAGCCCACAGAAGTCAATAGTCAATGAGATGCCTGGCCCAGAGGCAGATGTCTGCGTGTCTTAGATGGTTTAGCTCTCCAAGTTAATTCCACTTTCTGTCCTCTGGGTGTTTTGAATCATCTGAGACAATCTTGGGTGTTTAAGAGATCCACATCACCATGTCAGAAATGGTCTAGGATTTATGGGGACCTGAAGTTTTTTTGGAATGACAGTGAGGGGCCACAGGCATATCCTGGAGCATTTTGAATGAACTCAAGTTTCTACATGAGCAAGTGAGCAGTTAAAACAGAGAGTGCCTGCTGTGCTCTCTGCTCTACCATTAATAAAGTATAATGAGTGTGTTCTGCTGCTTTAGCAAGGACTGTATTTTAAATATCACTCTCCATCACCCTCCTTTTTTTTTTAAATTTGTTTTCGTGGTTTTGTTTGCCTGGTTTGGTTTAATTGTGTTTCATTTTTTAAAACCTCACGGAGATCTAAAAGTTAAAACACAGCTTTCCTATTCAATTGCCTGGTTCAATATTTGCTTGCAAACACAGGGTATGAGTCTTTTTTTTCTGGCCACAGGCTTTCTCATGCTAGTGTATAAGCTCCAGCTTAGCTGTTCCTATTGCTATCTATATATATATATATGTATGTACATGTATGAAAGGCAAAAGAAGTTAGTCTCCTGTTTCTGGTTTTCTTTACATTCATTACTTGATCTCTTGTTCCTTTGTAGGAAACATTAAACAATAGTAACTCATTTGTTCTTAAATTTTTGGTGACCATGAGCAGAGTAATTAAAGGGAACTTTTGTAAGATTATGGTGCTCAGGAACTTGCAAGGAGAAGGAATTAACACTCGTATGCCACTGACCCATTCGTATTAATGGCTGGGTATACCAAACAACAAAAAATCAACAAAATCTCAGGAAACAAAAAGAGGTAAAAAAACAATTTGTTCCTCATTAAGGTGCTGGAAAAGTCCAAGATAAACCTGTTTAGAATTGATCTGATAAGCTGGGGAGCTCTGATTCACTGATGTGTTTTTCCCTGCTAATGGTCCTTTACTAATATTTATCCACTGCTTTGAGTAACTATTAATCTCCTAAGTTGAGAAACTCTACAAATGCAATTTCTAGAGCATTTAACCTTTCATGTTTGCTGCCTCCAGAGTTTGGGTTGACTTGGATACCAAGCACTGCATTTTACTTTGTTTCTATGAGCTCTAAATTACTAAAATATTGGCACAAAGACTATTTAAAACTAGATTTTCTTTATTTTTTTTAATCCTGCACGCAAATATGTTTTTCTCCTGAAGTGTAATGAAGTTGAATTCACTTTTGCTTTTCCACTTGCCCGCTTCTGCCTGTTACCGAAGCTCCTTCAAATTGCCGTGTGCTTGCAAGTGTAATTTTTTTCTTCTGTAATTTGACATCAGAAATTACCAGAGAGGTAACAGCTCAGCAGCATGAATGTTTTTCCAATGATCTCTCAGAGAAAAAAGAAAAAGCAAAATAAGTATCTCACTACCAGCCTAATCATTCTAATATCTGGCAATAAGTCTTGATTTTTTAAAAAATGAAAAATTTCCATAAACTTCCTCATGGAGCCACTCAAGTTTATCTTTTCACAGCAAAGCTTTTAAGCCTTCCTTTTTTCTCCTTCTCTTTCTTTCTTTTTCTTTTTTCCATATTTCTTTTTTTTTTTCCCTCCCTATCCTATTCTGGCCATGACAACTAAAGGCTTTTAAAAAAATGGCCTGGGCTCTGAACAAAGCCTGTTGTTGCAGGTAATTGTTGAAATATCAAGGGTATTCCGTCCTCCATTACTTAAGCTTTCATTTGTGGCTTTCATGGTTTTGAGGAATGTTTATGGCTGACAATCCTTTCTTTACGGCTCTATCCTTCAAGCTCTGGCTGATACCGCTGAGAATGACCGCATGAGTGACTGATAAAATGTCAAGATGCCATTGTTTCCAGGAGAGTGTTTGGGAGCAATAAGATCCGTTTCAATTTATCTCACCCACCTGACTTTAAGGCTCCAGGTTTTACTTCTTGAACCGCTACAAGAGATAACAAAACAAAACTCCCCCCCATCCCCTGCAGCAAACACAAAACTTGGGGCCTTTAAGCACTCTGAGATAATATTATGCAGATGGGTCATAACAGCAGCAGTGCTCTGACGTAGGAGATATATTTCACAAAGCACGTCAGTACAATATTTGGGACTTAATTAATAATCTCTGTGAAAGCTGGTTTATGGATCATAATAACCATATTTTTAAATCTGTGAAATACAGCAACAAAAAATCTAATTCGCGAGGCAGATGGTGAAGCAGGGTCTGTGGAACAACAGAATAGGAGAGCTTTACAATGAGTTTCAGAGTCTTCTGCTAGGATTTAGCCCTTGCCAAGGCTGTACCACTTCTCAAATGGTCTTTGAGGGTCACCAGACTATTGATAAAATTGGATGAAGAGAAGGCGGCAAAACCAACTGACACATGAAATAAATAAGAATATGAATTAATATTTTGCATAGATGGTTTTGCAGTGCAATTACTCTAAAGCCATTACACTCAAATTAAATAGCAATCACTCAATGTAATTTAACTGTAAAGTTTAAGCGGCACTTTTCTAGGATGTGGATTGGAATTTACACAGGGGCTGGGACAACTTGGGGTTTCTTCCTGTCTAGTACTTGTGAGAAGAAGTGATGCTATTATAATGATGTTAATAATAGCAGCAAAAAGCCCCCACCTGTTTAATGTGACCATTCTACTTCAACAATTTTTCAGTCCTCAGTAGCATAGAATCACAGCATAGTTTGGGTCGGAAGGAACCTTTAAAGGTCATCTAGTCCAACACTTCTGCAATGATCAGGGGCATCTTCGTCTAGACCAGGCTGCTCAGAAGCGCATCCAACCTAACCTTGAGTGTTTCAAGGGATGTGGCATCCACTGCCTCTTCAGGGAACTTGTTCCAGTGCTTTTGCCAGTTCAGTGTGCCGTGAGGCTGTTCTCAATCCTTTCCCTGAGAAGGCAGTGGCCAGCCCAGCTGACGCCTGCTGTATACCTGAGGATGGCACTGGAGCGCTGATGAGTGCTCAGGTTTGCCCTTGGTGGGGCAGAAAGGTGGCTTCACAGTGAGGAGAGAGCTGCTGCTCTGACTCAGCTTTCCCAGAGACATTTCAGATACATCCTGTCCAATGTGTAAGCTACTCATATGCTAAAGCGATTAATTTGAGCTACAAGGATGTAATTAACTGTCATTTAACTAACAACAGCAGTTAAACTAGCATTTAAATTTGCTGAGGCATAGATTTGATAAAAGGTCCTGAGGTGTGGCAGAACTGCTGAGGCTGGCAAAAGGCTGGTCCCAGTCAGGTTTAAATTAACCAATTTGTTTTTAAAATCTCAGTCTGGTTTAGAAAAACCTGATTGTAGCCAAAGTCTCTGGAAGGCTGTTCTTCAGATCAACTTCCAACTCAGACCATTTTATTAAGAACTTTAAAAACCGGGCTGAAGTTTGAACGCTGGGCATATTTTCCAGGAAATTTTAAAGGCATGTTTCCCTGAGATTGTGGAAGGGTCATGAAGTAACTCCAACCTTTCTCTTTTTCCAGAAAGCATCATTGTCCTTGTCAGATTTGAAGTTCATCTGCTGTGATCACCAAGGCTGCTTAGTGTCTCTGAAGACCCTCAGCCTTCCTGAATCTTGTGTTAAGTAAAACTTATTTCTGTGAGAATGAGTAACAGTCCAGGCAAATTCAGCCTTGCTGTAATTCTCAAAATATTTTTCCTCCCGTGCTAAGCTTTTAGCTAAGATAAAACTCTAAAATAGGTTTTATTTCACCCCCTTTAGAAGACTAAAATGTGCATTTTGGGGCTCAGATGGACATACATGGAGATCAAGTTCACTTGCTAGATACCATGTTTATCTTCCAGTGACATTATGGACAGCAAGTAGAAAACCTGTCAATATCCCTGAACCTAAAATGGAGTCCTCATTTTATTGCTCCTAATTGCATCAATTAGTCTCCTCCAATACCAAAGGCTCACCTGCTTTAACAGGCAGGTCAGATGAAAGCTGGAAGGGAAAGTGAAACTTGTCACAAAGCAGATTAACGACAGAAGCAACATTCCTGAGTTCCACTCTGATAATATGGCCACTGGAGAATTTTTTACCTTGCAAGACCAAAAGCCTATGCTTATGATAGCTCCTACTTTAGTGATACAAAGGTTTCACTCAGGCTTGACCTATACTGGGGTTAATAATGAAAACAAGGATATAGATTAATCAGGAAAATGGAGCTTCAAACTGTCTAAGGATCATCTGTGGCTACTGCTGGGTTTCTCTGCCCTGTATGCCCATTCAAGTCTTGGTTAGTTAGAATGGCAGAATCAGGTCCAGGAATATTTAGCTTTATGCCAGACAATAACTTCCTTCCTAGGCATGTGTCATCTCTCTAACCAGATGCACTTTAAAAGAGAGCAGTCCCCTATCCTACAAAAAAGGTTTTTTTTTTTTTCTTTTTTTTCCTTTTCTTATGTGAATAAAAAAAAATAATTGAAAACCACTTACCTGGTCAACATTATTTCATCGGGTGCTGAAGTATAAATCAGACACAGTGCGACCTTCATAGAAATTTCAGATTTATTTACAGTGGTTTGCACTGATCGCTTTATCTACAAGGAGCTCAGTTTCCCCTTGGTGACTCATAAGTAATGTGGTCCACGCAAACCCGTGTAAATAGATCCAATATTTCAAGGAAGGTCATGCTATATACTCTCTTTGTTTCTCAAGAATAGATGATGGCTTACTGCAGGGCTGATGCGACATTTATCTTCGTGAGTGAGGAGGTTGATTGTGTGGCCCAAAGGGCAGTAGTCATGGCTGGTGGGCACCCAACGGGAATGAAACACACCCCATAAAACTCTCTCTATTTTTGTGTCTATGCGATGAAAGCTCCTTACTCACCAGATAGTCTGCAGAATACTCTAAACATAGTTTTCTTTCAACAGGAGCAAGAGAAAGGAAATAAATCCTTATACATCCAGGACTGAGAAGACCTTAACCTTCTGTAGGAAAGCAGGAAAATTCTCTCCTGAGAGAAATGTCTTGAACCTTCTTCTGATGCCTCCTTGGTCCCTGCCAGGTGACAAACTGAATCAGATTGACCACTGACTTCATGCAGTCCAGCTCTCTCTGTATCTCTTCTCCTC
Organism: Irena cyanogastra; assembly: GCA_013397155.1. Classification (NCBI taxonomy): domain Eukaryota; kingdom Metazoa; phylum Chordata; class Aves; order Passeriformes; family Irenidae; genus Irena; species Irena cyanogastra. The sequence continues at coordinate 71,099 of VWZV01016242.1, forward strand.
AACAGACAAATGCTGATCTACAGGTTGGGTATATCACCTGAAAAAGTCCAGCTCCACTAAATGGAGACAGTACTATACTCTTGGGCTTTTATTTTCAGTTTCATGTCTGTTTTTGTGATTTGTTTCAAAGTCTTACCTTCTCAAACAGCCAGCTTACCATGAGACACAGCTTACTGTGACACAGCAGCAACATTTGAAGAGTTTCCAGCTCAGTGTCACAAAACCCACTGGGTAAAAATGTGGCCCAAAGCATGTTCTCAGAAAGAACATTCAATAGGGTGATTAGCATAAGCATCTGCTATATTCTTCGGCATGTTAGAATCATAATGTCATGATTTTATCCAACATATCTAGACAGTGTCATATTTCATCATCTGTATGATATCATATTTATACAAGTATTTCTATTGCCAGTAAAAATGTTCTGTCTCATCTCTTTCGTTTTGCATTTCAAAAAAATTGATTATTTTTTCTTGAGGTAGCAATCTAAGACTATGAAAATCAAGGTTGAATTCACTGTTTTGCAGCATATTTTCCAGGTGAATTTTGTGGAACTCTTTAAATTAATTGGAGAGAGCACTTTCAGGTAGTTGGTACCCACAGCTGATTTCTCTATACTTCAGTTTCTGACTTAAAAAATGTGGTAATGTTATTTTCTTTGCCTGTTTCCATTCCTATTTATGTCTTAGCATTGCCCATTGGACCTCATCTGTGTTGATCCTGGTGTAAGTGAAGCTAGTAATAAAAATATCTCCCGCCCAAAAGAGAGATTTTGGAAATGAGCAGTGGCACACAGAAACAAGAATATAAATTTTCATCATGCTAACAATTTAATCACTATAAATAAAAGATTATCACCATGTTCTCAAGCCTGTCCTGGAATACTTTTAGGACTACATCTGTGAAAGATATAAGACGCATAATGCTATTGGCCCACCATATTTTAATCAATCCCCGCTCCACGTGTTTTCCAATCACTGTAACTGCATAACTGCCTGCAGCACAGACTGGTAGTGTACGAATTTTTGTCATTTGGTCCATGTTTATTTTTAAGATAGATAGGGGAAGACAAAAAGAAAAGCCCCACGAGGCAATAATTCCTCTGTTCGGAAACCTCAGCCAGATCAGACAGCTGGTGAGGAGAAAGATCAGCTCCTGCTGACTTTTGCAGTGTGTGGGAGAGAGACATGGAGGGCATGAAGATCAAAAGGTGAGCACGATGGCCTCGCAGACAAAATAGGTCACTTTAGGGTAAGGGAGCATAGGAAGATTATTTAATAAAAAAATAACCCCCCAAAACCCCAAGACTGCTGTTCAGGAACAATCCGACTGACCTCAGAAATGTTAACTACTAGAAGAGAAGTTGCCAAAGTAGGCAGGTAGTTGTTAGAGTATTTCTAAAGATGTAGAGTGTGGTGTGTGGGGCTGTGATAGCTCTGATGCAGGTGGGGCAGTTGAGACTGGCCTTGCATACACAGCATCTCCTGGGAACTCCTCTTTAATATCAGCAGGGATGTTCCATCTTATTTGGATGCCCTTCCAATGCATAACTGCTTTATTTTCAGCAGAGGAGTTGCATTTTATTTGGATTCCCTTGAAAAGTAGATGGAGCTCTATGAATCCTTTCAAATGTTTTCTGTGACTGGTCCTTCAAAAGTTTGATGAATATTCTGCAGCACTACTCGGCATCTCATGCAGATTGTTGTCTGAAAAACAAAAACAGCAGCAACAACAGAAAAAAAAAAACACAAAAAGAAAGAGAAAAATTAAGTTTCATGGACATAGGCATTTACAGTAATCTTTTTAAGTGGGTGTGTGACTTTTCTAATTGACAGGTGTGTAGACAAAGCATCATCTATATAGTCAAGATTTTGCAAATGGCCCGTTATGGAATTTCTGAAGTGCCTGGTGCTGACTCCTGTTAAAGAAGGGATGCTGGGGCAGGCAGATAGCATATGAGTCCAGCAGGTGAGTTTCTACGTGTAAGAGTAACTACACAAATAATGATGCTTTACAAGTCAGTATCCATTGGCAAGACCAACATTGTGGTCACCATGGCAACGTACTAAAATAAACATGGGTCATTCTCAGGGACGATGGGTCACATACTTATAATGAGTGTGGAAGGTCCTGGGGATGGAAACCCTGAACACAGCTCAAGGGCCAGTGCTGGCTGGCATCCTGCTCATCCTCCCACCCTTGGCCCCAGCACAAACCTCAGGCTGACGCAGTTTCACAGCAGCTTTGCTACGCTGTGACCTTGTGCTGGAGCCACCAGACTGCTGGGCTGTGGGGTCATGGGGGTGGACAGAGGCTGTGACAGTTTACTTCACTTGGGTGTCAGGGGATGATTGACAGGGATGCTCTGGAAAGTCACACTAAGTGCCATCCTGCCTGTCCACTTCCCAGCACATCCAGCTCACCTTTCGGCTTGTGTTTCAACAGGACATGGCTGCCTTTTCTGGAAAAAGAACAAAATTGAAAGTGAGAGAACGTGGCTAAGGACAAGCATGGTCCTGCCATGGCTGCCTCCAGTCTGCAGCTGCTGTTGCACAGAAATGGGGTTGTGCACAGGAGATGCATCATAAGAGATTCAGGAGGGCAGTCTGGCGGCAAAATGGTTACATTGGTGCTTCAGCTGCCTCCTGCAAGCACAGCTTTGCAAGCCTTTACAGAAGCATTTTGGAACCAGGCAGTTTTGTCTGCTATGGAGACTGGAGTTGATATCACAGGAATGTGAGGTAAGCGAAAGACAGTATTGACTCAGTCCACCATGGGTGCTGTGACTGAGGCAAAGCTCTCCAGCAGACTAGAGCAGATGGAAAAGAGAACAGATGAGAGAACTGCAGCTGGTTAACCTGGAGAAGACAAGACTCCAGGGAGACCTTGGAGCCCCTTCCAGTATCGAAGAAGGTGCCAAGACACCTGGAGAGGGAGTTTTGACATGGGTCCTCAGTGATAGGACACAGTGGAACAGATTCAAACTGAAAAAAGGCAGAGAGAGATGGGATATTAGGAAGAAATTCTTGCCTGTGAAGATGGTGAGGCCCTGGCACAGGTTGCCTGGAGAAGCTGTGGCTGCCCCATCCCTGGAAGTGTCCAAGGTCAGGTTGGATGGGGCTTGGAGCAACCTGGGATAGTGGAATGTGTCCCTGTCCATGGCAGAGGAGATTGGAACTGAATGATCATTAAGGTTCCTTCCAAACCAAACCATTCTATGAAAAAACCCCAAATATAACGTAACAAAGGAAACAAACAAGCATAAAACCCACCCAAAAAACTCTCAGCAGAACAGAAGAAAACTGGATGCACAAGCAGAGCACAGAAAATGCTGAGCAGAGCAGACATCATGGGTGTGCTAAGCAGCAGAGAGCTGCATGCAGGAAAGGACTGTCTGGTGACACACAGATGCTTCCCTGCCTGCAGAGTGTTCAGTAGGAGGAGGGTTAATTCAGTGGTGTAGCACTCAGAGCATATCCAAATGTTCCACTGGTTGCTCTTGAGTTACTCTGTGTCTCAGGTGTACTCTTCAAGTATTTTAAAAGGGGCAATGATTTTTTTTTTTTCCCTGGTAGCGAGTACATCCAGGCAGATATAATTTTAATATAAAGGGGAAGTTTACTAGAATAGAATTTAAGAATATTAAAAAGGGATTTGGTTCCGAGAGAAATATTAGCAGTAAAGGCAAGGATAAGGATTTTGGAGAAATTTAATTAAAATTTAATCTTCTTTCTAATTAAATTTCCTTTTAATTAAACTTAAAATTAAATTCGCTTTGTTTAATTGGAGGAATTTAAAAAGTATTACCTCAGAATGTCAATCATTTTTTTTCACACTATAAAAAATAGTTTACCCTGGTTTGTCTAATTTAAAGGATGAGATTTCACATGGAGTGGGAAAAAAAAAATAGTAATAAAAACATAACATTTAAATGTAAATCAATTTACTTCTCAGTTATCTTCCACCTCATTTCCTTCTCCCCCTCTCCCATTCCAGCATGCTGTAAATGAAGGCTCCATCTCAGGAGCCTGTCTGTGTCAGCAGGGAATGCCCTAACCCTTTTGACATCTGGGCCACTCATTTCTTACAGGATGGAGCTCTGGGCTGTGACAGTGCTTTGCTGTGCTTGATGCCATTAATTTTCCTGCTTTGCTAGTCCTAATTTCTCTTTTTTCTGTTTGTTTGACTGTTTTGGGGTGGTTTGGGTTTTTTTGGTTTTTTTTTGTTTTTTTGGTTTTTTTTGG
>VWZV01016242.1:75347-147449 GCA_013397155.1 Irena cyanogastra
TCCTGGGGATGTGAAAAGAAATAAAGGAGCAGAAAGCTGTTCCAAAGTAGCAGTGCCTCAGGATGGCTCTGCATCAGCCTCAGTCAGTGCTGCCCTCATGCTCTGCGCCTTCCATTTGCCTCTTAAGCCCCCCTCCCCACCTTCCTGCCCCTCCCTCCCTGTTCTCCAAAATGCCAGAGAATGTCTCATTTTATCTTAAGTTCTGCTCCTCCTGCTTTCCCTTTTGAACACCTCTGTGATGGCTCACAGCTCCTCCCCTCTGCTGAAAGCAACCTGGCGAAAGCTATTAGTGACCTCCTGGCCTGAGCTAAACCAAAAAGTGATTTTTCTGGTCTCAATTCTCTCGATCTATCTTGCTCTCTTCATCTACTTAGTCGTCCTCTGCTTCTGCTTTACTGATGTGGATGACTCTCACTGTAGATCAAACGGTACCCTTTTATGGCTCTTACACCTAATGCTTCTGCTTATAGACTGGCATCTTGCTGGCTCTTTTCATATACTCATCTCTTCTCTTGGCCTCATTCAAGTGACAACTCTCACCATCCCTGCCTTTTACTGTTCTCCTCTACCTTCAAAGCCACCCTCTATCTGTATTTCTTCTGCTCCCATTTTTTCCCCCTCATTTTTTTTCATATACTGTGTTTTTGGTGATTTTGTTGTTGTTGCTTTTGGAGTTCATTTTTAAACTCTTCTCTCTTCTGTTTCCTTGTGTTACATGTGCATGCCATCACTGCAGTGAAAGGCAACAGCATCCAGCTAAAATTCAGGTCATGAACCATTGAACCAGGGGTGATCAAACAGAGAGGTCACTCTCAGACTACTCCTCTAAACATGCAAAGATGCAACCTTCAATTTCTCTACAAAGAAGCCTTGGAACCTCTAATACCTTTTTGCCATCCCTCTTAGCTTGAGACACTCTTGAAATAATTTCTGCCCTCAGAAGGAGAATTATACTTTGCACTTCATTCCATTGAACCCAGCTTTTCCTCAGCATCAATGTTGTCCTGGGTACAAACAGAAACAGTTTTGAAGAAGCTGAAACTGAGCCCTTGGAAAAGTTGTGGTAGACAAGTAATAAAAGAAGCAAGGACCAGAAACTGAAATGTTGCTGGTAAACTAATGGCTGCTCATTTCTGTGCTTTGCTGCTTGTGCTTTGAATGGCTGACACCACGGAAATATGAATCAAAGTAAGCTGAGCAGGATGTCACAGTAATCAAGATGGGAGACCAGGGAACTGGAGAGTGTCTGAGCCCAAATTTGCCAAATCAATTGATAAAAACCAGTTTTCTCCATAATAACATAATCGGTCTCCTCTCTAAATAGTTCAGATGCTGAAATTGCCTTCTGTGCTTGAACTCATAATAATAAGAAATAATAAAAAGCTCAAGCAAAAGGATTAAACAAGAATGAGCTGTGTGTACGTGCTCTATGCAAATTGGCAACACCTCTGCATTCATAATTCATTGCAAGTGGTTGAAGATAAATAGATTTTTATTTTTATTCCCCACGAATCACTCATATAAGCAGGAGCTATCGTATGCGAATGTTTTCCCCCTCTTGTTTTATTTAAGTTGAAAAAGAAAGTAAACAGATGACTGTAGCAGCTCCTGATCTCAGATTGTATGAGATGCTGAAGCTGAGGCTGTAAGACCCTGTTCAGATAAATCCTTTCTGCTCTGTCTCAAAGCAGAGCTGGAGCTGGGGACCTGAGGACACAGCATAGCAGAAGGAGACATCCCCCCAAATTATGTTGGTTTGAAAGATTGTGAAGGGGAAGTTAAGAGAGAATGGTGTTTAAGATCCCTGTCATACTCATTGTATTTCCTATTTGAAGACCTAACATTATTTCTTTACTAAGCAAAATTATAAAAGCAGAGCAGCCCGTGAAGCCATGCAGAAGCATATTTAGGGAACAACAGTATGACCTTAGTAGGAACATTATGTACAACAGGGCTTGGGAGCAAGAAAGAGAAAAAAAGAATTCAAACAAACACTTTTATCTTGATGACCCTTAAATGAAAGGACAAGGAAACAGTATGATCAGCTAGCAAAACATTGTGAAGATAAGAGCCCTTTGTCAGCACAGAGGGCCTGATTCTCCCTTCCTTTGTCATTTGCATCTGTGCAAGGAGAATGACAAATTGCAGGAAAGATGCCACAAATCAGATCAGTTTAAACCAGTTCCTAGCTTTGCACGTGTTTTAATGACAGTACAAGGTGAACAGACTTGACTCAGTCCCAAAAGGCAATCAGTTGATCTGGAACCTGAGCTGTAAGTATGAAAATATAAATTTTCATTTTGCCAGAATAGAAACAAAAACACTGTACTGCAATAAAATGATAAAGAGAATATTGAAATATCACAAGATATTTTAGTAAATATTTCCTTAAAAATGCCTAATTAATTTTCCGACTTCTGTTTCATTTTTGGCATCTTAGGATACTAAGGTATTTCTACTATGAGTTGCTTTCTTTTTTACACAAGTTCAGTTTTATCCCAATTATTCACCAAGTAAAAATAGAAAAAACCAAAAAGCCCCCAAAGCCCTTTATACTGTTTCCACAAGACTAATATAAAGCAGATGTATCCTGCTGAGTTCACAGTATATTTTAAACAAAATGACCCCAATGTTGTGCTGGATCTCACAAATGCTGATATATATGAATATGAATACCTTTGCATGGGGGAGCATTCTCAGGAGTATCCAATGGGTCAGTCTTTCCCTGTTTGAAATGGTAATCATATACATTTTGTTTTTCAGTTTCGTTTAGTTCTTTTTCAAGGGTTTATTTTTGCAACACATTGTCCTATATTTTGGTATTTTTCCCTGTACATTTCTCAAGACAACTAAAAATAATACACAGCAATGATTAACTCTTGTATAGCTTTGACTGGTAAAATCCCCAGAAATATGAGACTACATTGGCTGCTGCCTTATCAGAGGTTTCCAAATATAAATCATCAGATGTCCATAAGGCATGAGTGAACACCTGCCCAATTTTATAAAGCAGTGTAGGTTCTAAAAAGCACAGGGAGTATCCTTCCTTCCTTCCTTCCTTCCTTCCTTCCTTCCTTCCTTCCTTCCTTCTTCCCTCCCTTCCTCTTATTCTCTGGTAGAAGGTGTGTGTGTCCCATGGCAGGGAGCTTGGAACTGGATGTTCTCTAAGGTCCCTTCCAATCCAAGCCATTCTATGATTTCGTGATTCTATGAAAAAATAACTGCCTATATTACAGTATATTATACTGACGATATAACCCTGTATTGGTCTGACTGTAGGTATGTATTTAGGATATTTAATCCTCTCAGATTTATAAAAAGGCAGTATTGACTTTGTTCACCATCCTGGGAGGCAGCAATTAGAGTGGGCTTACTCGTGTCCATAGCTTTCAAACTCTCAGCCACACTCAACACAATTTGTACACAGTGGATATATTCAGTTTACAACACAGATGTTTAAACCAATAATCTCATCTAATTTATCTCTTTTTCTTATAGGAAGAAAGTATTTGTCCCACATAATAATCCAGCTCTCAGTCTCTTAGTGTAAACCAGGTTGGCAATAGAAAGGAAAAAACCTCTGACTTTTCTCTACATCTCATTTTCTTTGGAAAATGGGTCTAAGTCACCAAGTCATTTTGAGCATTTTGAGGAATATTACTTTTTCTCTTGCTGATCTATATCCATACCCCTATCAGCTGGGACAGGAGGAAAAATAGAAGTTTAATTTTACATATTCCAGATTTTGCTTTGTCTGCAAGCTGAGACACCCTCTCCCCTCCTGGCATTGTACACTGAGGTGGAGTTTTGACAGCAGCCTTTAATAGAGTTTCAGGAAGCAAGGATGGAAAAGACCTATGAGGTCATCTAGTCCAGTTCATAGCCAGAGTGATAACTCAGGCTGTTCTCACCAACAGAGGTGATGGTACTCAGTGGCAAGTCAGACATAAATTCTGAGTCAAAGATCCCTAAATTTTGCAGCACAAGATTCAAGAAGATGAAAACTCTGGAGAAGCTTCAGTTATTTTTGATAGTGGTTTTATTACATTATTTATACAAACATGAATAAGGCAGTATAAATTGCCTGAGCATCTAACATATTTACTTATCTTATTAAATATAAGAAGGCTTTTTTGTTTGTTTTGTCTAAATTACTGGTCCTGTGTCTAGATTATGAGGGACACAGAGAAGTTGGCTTTTGCTAGGGGATTGTGACACTTTGAGTGGTGTGACAGAGAGGAGATGGTTCAGTGCTCATATCAATTTTGGTCAAATATTCTGAAAGAGAAAACCTTTAACACTTATATTTCTGATGTTACTAGCTTTTTGAGCTGTATGTCATCATGGATGTGTCCAGTTCGCACCTGCTGAAGCTGATGAACGAGATTGTTGAAGATTCAGGCAGTTGTTACTATATCCAATCCCACATGTTTTTCATATCAGGTTTTTGTGTGACAGTTTCTTCCCCCTGGTTATGAGCACTGAAACATTTCAAGCAGGTGGGTTTTTTTGTTTGTTTGTTTGGGTTTGTTTGTTTGCTTGTTTTGTTTGGTTTTTTTCTTTGGTAAAAACAAACTGTGGATAGCAGAGGACAACTTTCTAGAATGTGGCAGGCTCTCAGCACACCCTGGACAATTATTCAAAGGCCTTCTGGGTCTCCAGGCATGCTGATCTGTCCACCAAACCTCATGTCTTAGCTGTCCTGCAGGAAATAGATATATATATTTTTTTTAAATTCTTTTCCCTCATATATGTGCAAGAGATGAATTACCCAACCCAGACAAGAGAGAACCCAGATCTTTCCCAAGGGAAGCAGTGGAAGAGAGGGAAGAAGAGGGAGGTGTTCCCTCTTGCCCACCCCTTGGGAGGAGGACAGAAAGCGGCTTGGGGGTTGTGCCACACTTGGCTGGCATCCCTGTCATGGCATCAGTGCGCCCACGCCGGGCTGTTCAGGGCTGCGTGGGTGTGCTGTGCTCTTGCTTTTCCTGCAAATTTCACATTTGTTGAAATGAGCATGCATATTTAAAAAAAGGTGTGTGTGGGAGCTGATGAATCACATCTTCTGTCAAAGACTCCAGACACCCAGCTGAAGCAGTGCTGAGTGTCTGGAGCTCTTTACTCATCTTTGTTCTCGTGTGGGCTTTAACTTCTCACAGAATTTTCCTAAGAGGCATACAAAGTTTCCTTTTATCATCTGCTTTCCCAGCTCTTTCCCTTTCACCCACCCAGCCATTCTCTTCAACCCACCTCTCCAGAAGCACTTCCTGATGCTCATCACCTCCTCTATTTGCCATCCCAGCTACTCATTTAGTGGCTCTTCCATAGACATGCTACAATTAGGGCCTTATTCAAAGCTCTGCTCGGTGACACAACATTACTGATTTACAAGTGTGCATCCCTGGAGCGTGTGCGGTGACTGGTGCATGCTCTCCCTGGCTGCACTTGCCACGCTGGGTGGGATACAGGGAAGGAGAGAAAGCACGAGTGTAGCAGAGACCAGTTAATCCTAACATCCTCCCTCACAGACAGGGGTTGCACCAAATCTTAGCAGTTTTAAGTTGGTTTTGCCCTGACAGCAACAGGCAGCACCACGGAGGGAGGGTGAAGTGGATCTTATTTTTCCTTGAGAATCCTGTTCCAGATTTAGGTTCACCATATCTCTCTGCAGTTTCCTGAAATGAGTTGCAGGGGGAGGGAAGGGTGAGGTTGGTCTTTTTCCCCAGGTAACAAAGAAGAAGAGGAAATGGCATCAAGCTGTTCCAAGGGACGTTTAACTTGGATATTAGGAAAAATTTCTTGATGGAACAGGAGGCTCAGGAAAGTGGTGAAACCACCATTCATACTAGTGCTGAAAAATTGTACATTTGTGGAGCTTAGGGACATGGTTTAGTGGTGAATATGGCAGTTAATGGTTGGAATCCTTGCTCTTAGAGGCATCCATGCTCTTTTCCAAGCTTAAAGATTCTATGACTTTGACTCATTGTCTACCAAGGAAACCATCATATCTTGCCAGGGAAGGGAAGTTCTCTGGAGGGCCAGACACAAAATAACTGGCCTGTGATGTAGTGAAAACCTATTTTAAAAACAACATAAACTCCTCACAGCCCAGGGTGAGTGAGAGACACGTGTCAGCATTTGCCTGTGGAGCTGCAGCAGGATGGTCATGAACGAGGTCTGATGTTGGAGCCCTGTAACAAGGTGAGGGCTCAGATGGACACTAGACAGGTCTCTCTCAGGACACAGGCATAGCAATGAGTCCTTCTGTCTCACAGCCCTGGAAAAGCTGGGATATTCAGTCATTAAAAGGTACAAGTCAGTCATATGGGCAGATTAATTTGCCATATTTCTATTACTGGATTCAGCAGTATTGGGCAACACAACTTTATGGATTAATTGCAGCGATAAATTGCTGATGCATTTTCATCCCAGGCAAGCAGACACTCCCACAAACCATGTCTGAACTTTTTTTAGGTGTTAGTTTTGGGCCAGGGGTCCCTCTCAAGGAGCAGTCATGATGCACCCACCCACTGCACAGCGATGGAGAGTTCAATACTGACACGAGCTGTTGTGTACCAGCTGGCCTCCCTGTCATACTGTGGGCTAAGGCACATTTAATTTAATAGCATGGGCAAAGTCACAAAATCCAGCTTTTCAGCAGCCTAATCAGTTTGGACAGAGGGCTGCTCTGGCGTGGCTGTATTGACTCTGGTTTGGAAGATGGCTCAATTGGTCCTGTCTCAGATCTCCGCTCAGGCTCCAGTGCCGTGCAGACACAGCTTTGTAGTTCCTGCTTTCCATTTCCAGAACTAAACTCAAAAGTCGATGGTAATTTTCTTCAAAGGGTTGGGATGTGCCCTTCACCTTTTGCCTTTGAATTGTTTATTAAATTCTTGAATTTTTTCTTTCAAATTGTGGACGCCACTTAAAGGCAAAACACAAATTTGGTTTGCAGTCCCAGGGACATCAAATACCAGCCCTTTTGAGGGGGAGTAAGATGTTTTTCACAGCCACTTGTAAGACAGAATCTGTTTCCCTATACATACAGACAAAGTGCTGCTTTAATACTTAGACTTTTGGAGCAAAAGCTCAGTGAGTTGTAATTAAAGTTGGTCATTTGTTTTTAATGAAATCATTTTCCAAGGAAAAAATAAATAGTATAGGCAGCTTTGCCCAAATCAAAACTTGTTGTGAAAATGTGCTGATTTCAGTGACATTTTCATGGGAGTAAGTCCAAATGAATAATTTCAATCTTCTCCTTGCATTTTGATAATGTCAGAATGTTTCATTGCAAGAATATTGAAACATTTCATTTTAGCAATGCAGTAGGAAAGAGCTGTGGAGCACCAAGTAATCTTGTCTTCAGGATTTGTAAGGCAGAAAGTTTAAAGTAACAAAAGATGGTGTGGCCCAAATATGTTCCTACAAAGGCTGTTCAAGCATGATTTCCCCAGTGTTACATATATGGTGTTCTTTGATATGTCTTGAGAAACCTGCAAGGGAAGAATGCAGGAGAATTACTGCAAGTCTGGAATTCACAATGAGAACTGAATTTTTATTTAAGGAAAAATGATGAAAAGCTAAATAAAAACAAACAAACAAACAAACAACCAAAACCAAAATCAATACCAAAAAAACAAAAAAAACCCCAAAAAGACCAAAACCAAAAAACAAAAAAAAAAAACACACACAAAAAACCCCCACAAAAACCCCCACAAAACTGCAACCCCCCAAAAAATCTCCCAAACAAACAAACAAAAAACCAACCAAACAAAAAAGACCAAAAAAACCCAAAAAACAAGCAAAAACCCAGAGAACAAACAACTAACTAAATTTTCATTTTCATTTCTCCTTGTGTATCTATGCTGGGGAAGATTTTTTTTCTTGGTTGGGGTATGTTTTTAGTGCTGGTTTGTTTGATCTTTTAATATAACTAAATAGAACCATTCTTTATTTCAGAAGATGGGGAGCTATCCAGAAGTCACAGTTGACCTCCAGCTTCATGTTTTACCTGAACTCACTTTCCTGCACAATCAAGCTTTTCTGGCCCCTTTGGTGATCCTCCCTGCCCAGCTCTTTCAGGAGGCTTGACACTGTGTGACCCTCTATGAGTGTTCTTTTCTCTGCTGCCATCAGTGAACATTTGGTGTGGTTTCAGTGGATTTTGTGTAACCAAGATGATTTATAGATGAGCAAGAGTCTTATAAAAGAGTAGGTAAAGAAAAACAGAAACCAATGGAAATTAATGGAGATGAGTGACCTAAGAGCAGTCTTAGAAAACTGAAGAAAACTATTTAAACTCGGTAATTTAAAAGAGGTTTTTCAAGGAATGTTTTGACTGAACTAATCAATGAACATTAGGAATCTTAAATCACAATTAAATTTCATTATTTGTCAGCATTAACCCAAATGAGCTTGTTTGCTTTTTAGCTGCCATACTTGAAATCATTTAGAATCTAATTGAAAACACTGAAGATAAATTAAATTGCAATAGTTATAATCACATAGGAAAGATCTTTAAAAACAGTTTCAAATTGATTTTGCTGATGTTTCCTAATGACCATGAAGTTGGTGGTTTGGGCTGTGGCCATGGTTGAACATACCATGTGTTTATGTATCTACAAATTACCTCTAAAAAGATTTGTCTCCCCTGGAGAGCCTCCAGTTTGACCTGGGCTTATTTCAGCATTTCACATGGCCTTAGTGATCCACGTTTAATTTAGTGCTCCCACAGCTGTGTCCCTGAAAGTGTCTAACTGGTGGGCCTAACTTTAGTTAATTCACAATTATATAAATCCCACAGAGACTGACCAGGAAAACTGGCCTTGGTCTTGTCCTGGAAGGAACATCAGGTGAGAAAGTATTTTTTTCTAGCTGCTTTGCCAAGCCACCTCACCTCCTTGCTCTGTTTTGTAAATGCTGACAAAATCAGAGATGAGAAAGTGCTGAGAATGAAGACATGGTGACACTGGAAAGATGGAAGTAGGCTTTGTGGTTGGCTGCAATCAGGTTTACAGTCTACCCTTGCCCAGTTTCACTGGTTGAGCAGCACACCTGTTTTGGGTAAGGGAGGATTTAAATCTGTGTTTTTGTCACAGTTGATTGGTTTGCCAACTTGATGGGATAGTCCTTTCTGAATTGTCAGTTTATGAATATATAATCCTTTAAGGCACATGTAATAGGAAATTAATTACTTTTGCTCTTTGGGAGGACATATTTAACATTTCTTTAGAGTTTTAACACTTTCTTCCATTCTCTTGATTTTCCTTTCTTTCTATTTAATTTCAACTATTTTTAATATGAGTGGAAAATCTATTTAAAATAGACCTAAAAATACTCCAACGTTCTTTTTAAAATATGGATAACTCTTGGAAAATTTCAGATCTTGAGATCTCTAATGTCACTGTCCATCTTTGACAGTCTACAGAAGAGGGAATTTTATGCTCCTAAGTTTATTAAGGAAGTTATTACTTACTTATTAAACGCATCATGAATTCTGCTATGAATAACAGTATGCTAATGTTCAAATAACTGCTTATATTAGTAACTAATGATCACCTCTAATAGTCCTGCTATATTTGTGTGCAAACCACCTTCCTATTTATATACCAGCTACATGATGTGTCTGTTATTTGAAGCTTGCATTTAAATACAACACAATTCCAAATAAGCAAATATATTTACGTACCCATGTGCAAGAAGGCACAAGCTCATTTCAATAATCTGGGCAGATGGTGTTTCACGTGGAACTGGGCTCTATCATCTGGGAGGAGCTCATGGATTGGGTAAGACTGTGTGCAGTCATGGCTCTACTGCTTCTCCAGGCCAGAGCCTGGTTTGTATCAGGCCATTTGAAGAGGGTCAGTGGGCTTAGTTTTCATTTCATTTTCTACAAAAAAGAGAAAAGCTGCAATGTGGATTCGTGGTGGCCAAGTGGCTGGAGGCTCCGTCTGCCATCAGCAGTGTCTCACAGTGAGGGGAGCAGGATTCACATCTTGTGAGAGCCATTCATACCAGGGCAGCACTTTTGCTGCTGGTCCCCACCTGTGGAGATGCAGCTGATTAATGAACAATGAGCAGATGATGATGAGGAGCCAGAGAGGCACCAAACTACTGCAGGGGTGCTGTGGAGGAACAAGGCTCAGAGAGCAATGGAGAAAGACAATGATCCATGTTTTCCTTACTGTTACATTAAAGCTTTTCAATGTCTTGAATCCCTTTAAATAACACTGATAGAGCTTTTCAAGAAATTTTACAACTGTTGTCCTTGTGAATTTCATGAGGAGAGATACAGGTGAGAGAAGAAAGCTCTGGCAGTTCATGCGGTCTTGGAAACCAAATTCTATACATTATCTTGTCTACAAGATTGTAGGAAAAATAATTTACTATATCCCTTAACAAGGATGTGATTTTGTTTTCTTTTTCTCTCTCTGTGAAGAAACAGAAATTGCCTTTGAATTTATGTTGAATCCCCTTACCGTAGATTTGGCTGGGATAGAGTTAATTTCCTCCTCAGTTCCTGGTACAGTGCTGTGTTTTGGATCTGTCTGAGAATAATGTCGATTACACGCTGATGTTTGAGCTGCTGCTCAGCAGTGTTCACTCAGTCAAGGACTTTTCAGTGTCCAGTGCTCTGCCCATGAACAGCTACACATGAAGCCAAGGATCAGCATGGCCAGTAGAGCTGGACAAAGGGATATTCCATACCACAGGACTAATGCTCAGTATATAAGCTGGGGGAAGTTGGCCAGGAGGGGCTGGTCACTGCTTGGGGCTGACCTGGGCATCGGTCAGTGAGTGGTGAGGAATTATCTCATGCATCACTTGTTTCTTTTGGGTTTTATTCCTCTCACTCTCTTCCCACTTTTCTTCTTCTTCATTATTATTATTATTATAGTTTTTATTGTTATTGTTATTATTAGTGTTGTTGTTGTTATTATTATTAATGATATTTTACTTTATGTCAAGCATGAGACTGTTCTTATCTCAATCCATGAGTTTTACCTTTTTCTGATTCTCCTCCACATCCCACTGGGGACACAGGGAAGGAAGTAAGCAGCTGTGCAGTGCTTGGCTAGGGTTAAACAACAACCCCAACAACTCATTAAATCGAGCATTTTATAAAATAATAATGATTCCTTTAAACCTAATACTTCATTTTTATAATTCCTTAAGCATCACATATGTATAAATATATATGTATACCTCTTCAAATTTAGGAAAGGGCCATGTAACTTTGTCCCAGACTACAAATAAATCATTGTAATTGTGTTAAGATGCAGTCACATCAAGACAGAGGGTTAGGCCTCCTAACAAAGCTGCTGCTTTTTGACTTTACCATTTTGAATCATTCAGTTTTGACTTTCAGGTTACACTAAAATACATCTTTGATATGCTAGACAGAATGAGCTGCTTAAATCTCTCACTGCAAGGCATTTTTCTAAACTCTCTAAAGTTTTTTGCTGGCTCTTCACTGCATCCTTGACAATTTTTCAGTATCTTTTCAAATGTGTTCTGATATCAATCTCACCAGTGCTATAAACAGAGGTAAAATCATCTCCCTGTCGTGCTGATTTTGCATGCTGCCAAATTCCCTGCACCCACCTGTTGTTTCCTATTTTTCTTACCAATATTAAAGAATAGCTTCGTGGACACCTCAATAAACCTTAAGGGCAGTGATTTGCCACCCAGACGTGGGAAAGAGTGCAAAGGCAAAAGAATCCACACCTGGATTTTCCACTAGACCCAGAGAAACTATAGCACAAAGTGATCAAAGTACAGAGCTTTAGGCCCAATTCCAGCACCATTGGAAATGCTCCAGGATCTTTCTCCACCCTCCACTGCCACTCCAGAGAGGTACTGCTCTTCTATAGGTGTTGTGTGGATGGTTCCATATGGATGTCCCAGTGCTTCTCAAATGTTATTACCTTTCTTTAGTAACTGCACTCAGACTTTGGATTCCCTTTTCACTCAGGGAACAGACAGAAACATCTCCAAGGCTGGTTTACCCTCCTCTGCTATTATTTACTTTCTGGCTGCCATCTGGTAGCCTCACCTGCTACTTCTCAATTCTAGCCTTAGAAAGAAAAATGAAATCTTTTTCTGCTTACCTTTGCCAGGTCATCCTCCCTGGTTTTAAGACCAGTAGAATATATTGCCTCTTTTTTCTTTTTCCTTAGGCTGAGCCCCAGTCTTCTTTGCTGTTCTTTAATATGAGTCATTTCATAAATTTGATCATCCTTGTCATCCTTGAGCATTCCTTGCCATCAAACTAATAATCTTCCTGAAATCTAAACACAGCAGTAAATTTCAGAGGCCTTTCAGGAGAAAAAAAAAAAATCAGCAGTGTTATCACTTTTTGAACAGAAGACTCTCTTTACTCCCTTGAAATGCACACGAGTCCTCTTGCCTTCAATCTATGAGCTCAGTACATAGAGGCATACAGTCAAGTCCTGGAGTGAAAAAGCTGCACTTGAAAAGCGTAAAGAAAGAAAAAAATTGAGAATTTTCCTTTATGGGTTTAATCCGGATCCTTAGACATTAATGGTGGCATTTCTTTTTACATCAGGGTTTGTTGGACGAGGCCCAGACTGTCTGTAAAAATGCTGAGCATATCTTTTATTGAACATTTTCTTATTTAATGTGCCATTTTCTGATGTATATTTGATAAACAAATTTGTTACCTGAAGTGTTCTTGTTACCAGTGACATTTAAACACAAATGCAGATTTATATACGAGTAATTGTGTTTTGAGTGCATAAGTCAGCATTTTGCAAATGTTACAAAAATGTACAAGCCCAAGCAGAAAAAAACTACTTGCCCATCTTCTGCTACATTTGATGTAATGAAAGGTAATTACCTTCTATTCACACATTAAAAGAAAACACTCATCTTGGATAAGACCATGATTGAAAGTCTGTTGAACTTAATGCAAGTCTTTCAGTTGTTTTTGGAGAAAGGTGTCTCAGGCTTTCAGGGCAAAGGAAAATCTTGCAGCACTGCTAAGAGATCTTTTGGGCTTAGAAACCAGGGATTGTCACCACAGTGGTGGGGTGCTGTAGAAATGTTTCCTCTTCTGAAAGTCTTGCCTCTGGCACTCATCTTCTTGTTGCACTAAGGTGAAAAAAAATGCTGTTGACTCAAATCTACCAGAGGTGAAAATACAGTCTCACATATGTCCTTGCCTTATAAGAACATTTAGAAAAGAAATACATGTCCTTAAATTTATATCAATTCACCTTACATGGCTAAGAAAGAGACCATTTCTAAAGGATATTGATTAAAATGGAAATACATTCAAATAAATGGATTCTTAGCTTGAAATAACCTTTGCAGTAAGTGAATGGTCTGTTTTGAAAGTATGATGGGTGTTCTGAGGGGCACTACTGTATCTTAATTTTATTTCATTGCTATAGAGAGTTTTCTCTGTTTATGAAAATGCTATGCAAAGTGAGATCTATGGATTTCAAAATGAGGAGGAGCAGGAAATTTTGTCTTAAAAAGACATTTGCCTTTCTATTTCTTATTATTCTTTAGTATCACGAAAGACCAGAGTCAGAAACTCAAGGAAAGGTGAGTTTTTTGAGGCTCCATATCAAACACCAAATAAAAATTATTCCCTTTCCATAAAAGCTCCTATTTTAAATGAGTTAGACAAACAATGTGAAGGAAGCAGTGAAATTTCTTTTGTAGTGAGGGATGCCAAGAGATCTTTATCTGAACAAATCCAGAAAGGGAATTAAAGATCTTTATTGGGCAAATCTCAGCTCTACTCTCAATGGACTGATTTTATGGTAAACAACTTGATAAACAGAGAAAAATTTAAAGAAGGGGTGACTGAGGATTTAGGTCTTCTCTGACTTGGAAAAAACACTTTGAAAGGATCACAACACCACAGTCCCGTGGTCATCTCTGTCCATCTCTTTTACACCCCAAAGCTGGGCTTTGCTGTTCAGACTGAGTTGCTGTGTTGCAGTGCACAGATCTCAGGTCAAGAAGGGCAAGGCCTGCGGTGTTGCTCTGCAGCTGTGACTCTTGGGTGGTGAGTCCCAAGTGGGTGGTGAGTCCCTTCTTTCAAGGTGGTGTGGTACTTCACTGAGAAAAAACAGAGGTGCTTGAAGGTTCTTGGATAATGAGCTGTTGGAAGGACACTCTTGCATCAGTGACAAAGACAGGGACCTCGATTCTACAGAAACTGTCTGGTAATTTGTTCATCCTTTTCCTGGGTCATGCCTCACTTTGCTGCAAAAGTCTATACAAGGGCTAGGAGCTTAACTCACACCTACCAACAGCTCTTTGTTGAAAATCATACAGATGAGTGAACAGAACTTGAAACCAGTTGTGAAAGAGCATATAAATCCACCGAGTCCTCTTTGATTTCAGAAAACTTGTGCACCTAAGAGGGGCTAAGAAGCTAAATATGAGTATTTTGCAACCCCAAAAATGCCAAAATTGTTATGAACTTTAGAGATAGTTCAGGAAGTGTGGAATTTAAAATACTTTCTGATAGATTTCAGGCGCATAGGATGTGTGAAAGCATCAAGCATTGCTGCTTCTGATTAAAGCAGGAGAATCCCTAAAGGCTTTACAGACCGTCTGGTAAAATATAGATATTGCAATGGTAGAGAACACAAGTGAGGGTTTTTTTGCCACAACATTGTGAACTACAGAATTTAGAAGAATTGAGGGTTTCTCCAGTGAATTTGCCAGGAAGAGTTTCCTGATGACAGTACTAGAGTCTGCACTGAAACTTTGTTTCTAAAGGTCTAAATACTCCTGGTCTATCCTGTTGGACAGCTGCTCTGGAAAACTTTGCAAGCAAAGACACATGATGCAATCCTTTCAACTAGTCATGTCATCCTTTTGTTTGTGTGCATGGCACAGGGTTTAGAATGGGATGATTTTGAAGGTCCCTTCCATCCCAAACCATTCAGTGATTTATGACTCTGTGTCAGGGCTGTCTTCAGGTGTGTAGCTCTAATTGGTCCCTTTGCAGGTCCCTTTGCATGCCATTGTGTCTCTGTGGTGGCTGTTGTGGGACAGAAAGTCAGATCCTCCCAGCCAGGGATGGATAATGTCCAAAAAAATATGGACATTCTTCTTGGCCCTCCTTTTCTTGCTGATGGATACATAAAACAATTTTTAACAGATTAAATTCTAGCTGGGCATTGGCTGTTCTAATTTTCGTCCTGCAGAACCTCACAACATCCTTGCTGTCCTCCTGAGTTGCCTGCCTCTTCTTCCAATGGTTCTAAACTCTCCTGTTTTCCTCTGGAACTCCAGCCAAAGCTCAGTTCAGCCAGTCTCCTTCCCTGGCTATTTTTTGGCACATTGGAGTGGTCTGCTCCTCTGCCTTCAGGATTTTCTTCTTGAAGATTACCCAGCCTTCCTGGACACCTTTGCCCATCAGGATGGTTTACCAAAGAACTCTCTCAACCAGGTTCCTAAACCAGCCAGACTCAGTTCTCCAGAAGTCCAAGGGGCAGTTCTGTTGACCTCTCTCCTTACTTCTCTGAGAATGGAAAACTCTCATTTCATGGTCGCTGACCCCAGGACAGCCTTCACCTACCACATCTCCCAGCAGCCCTTCTCTCTTCATCATCAGTAGCTCCAATGATGGTCCTTCCCTGGTGGTCAGGATGCCAGGAAGGTCTCTTCCACACTCTTGGCACTCCCCAGATGATTCTTCTGTGCTGTGATGTAGTGATTGTGGGAATCCTCCCAGCTGCTTATAGAGTATTTCACCTGTATTCATCCTGGTTGGGTGGTCTATAACAAGCTCCCACCAGGAGATCTGCTTTGTTAGCCTTCCCCCTGATTCTTACCCACAGACATGCAATCCTATCACCACCATCATTAAGCTCTAGACAACCAAAACATTCTGTGATATACAGGGGCATTCCACCACTTTTTCTTCACATCTAGTTTAAATCTCTCTCAACGAACCCTTATCACCCCTGTGCAAAGATCTTTTTTCCAGTTTGAGACGGGCATAGCCCGTGTGTTGCCAGCAGGCCTGGTTCTGTGTTAACTGACTCCAAATTCTTCTAGTGATGCCAGACTTGGAGCCAGGTATTGATCTTGAATATACCACTCGTGCACTTGATCCCTGAACTTGCCATCCCAAGGCCCCTCAGGTCTCTCCTGATTGTCATTGGTCTTCTTGTTGTAACGTCATTGTTGCCCAACAGGAAACACAACAGCAAATAATGGCCTGAGGGCCCTCCCAAAGCAGGGCTTTCTCTTTATATCATTAACCAGCCCAAAGGGAGGCAGCAGCTCCCCAAGGAATAGGCCTGGCGTGCACATTGAGCCTTCTGTTCCCTTCCAAAGGGATCTCCTATGACAATAAACCATTTTTTTTCTTTTTGGAGCAGTTTTGGTGCAGGACATGGGCCTGTTTAACCTTAGTGACACCTCCACGCTGGGTGAACAATCATCCTTTTTGTTATTTGGTTCCACTGGCAACACCTCACACCCTCTGGGCCAAAGTGCCTGGGGAAGGGGGGTGATCTCTGATGAGACATTCCTGCTGCCACTGGAGTTTGGCAACAGCTAAGGCATACATGTATACACATATAAACATATATATCAGGAGCGTGTACATCTATCAGGAGTATATCCTCACATTTCTAGCTGTGTGCTTTGAAATCTTGCTAACATTTTGCAGGAAAGATAGGTGCTGCAGTTTTAGCAGATGAATTCCCTGGAAACAAAAATATTAAAATAATGTTTCATAAGAGACAGGAAGATTCTGAGAAGCACCCTTGTTGAATTTATGAAATCTCCCATATGAATCCCATCTGAATAAAGTGGCTTGTGGGCAGGCAGATATTAATCATTGTGCAAGCTTTTGAAATAAATGCACTTTTGATTGAAGGTGCTCAAAGTTGTTCACTGCGCTTCTTTTCAGAAGGTGAGGGAAAAGAATGTACACATATTAAACAAAAGAAACCAGAAGGAAAAATAGGTGCTTGAACAAATCTCCTGGGGATATACTTGTGGGATTTTCCCCTTCTAAAACCATAATTTTTATAACATATGTACTTTAAGATTTTTACTCATAATTCAACTCCTCCAGCTCTCTGCTTTTTTCTGAATTGCCTCTAGTTCTCCAAAGTCTTTTTGACAGTCATTGCCCAAGAGCAAACTTACAGTCTGAATTGTGGCTGTCCTCCTGCCTTGTACATATACATAAAGAAGTTACAAATATATACTTCTTCCTGACATTATTTTTGTGCAACAATTGCTGTCTTAGCCATGGCAAAGTTTTTGAGTCAGGAGGTCTCAGAAATAGAAACATAAGGTTTTACAGCCAAACTGTGGCTCAGTACCACAATGTTCAGCCTTGCACCATTTTTAAAAGGTTCTGGGTGAAGTCCACAGCATTGCAGCAACAAAGAGGCATCTTGATAGCACAACAGCTTAGGAGTTAACATATTCATTCCTCTTGGAAGCAGTTTCCAGGTGCCTCAAGGAGGAATGTGCTCTGTAGCAGTAGCCTTAGTTTGGTCTTTCCAAGTCTGGATGGAAGGAATATTTTGGAAAATAGGACAGAGGAAGGGTGAAAGGAAAGGAGAGGGAGGGAAAATGCCCAAGCTGGCTGATGGTTCTTTGCTTTCTGGTATGACAGTGTCCAGAATTTGACGCAATTTGTACAAAAAGCAAAGGACGTGAATTGTAAGGTTTCCCTTCTAGAACATTTGTCTGTAGTAGATTGAGGTTCTTTTCTCAGAGTTCTGGGTTCAAACCCATCCATTAAATAAATGAATGCTATCCCTCTCTTGTCTAGTGAACATTGCAGTCATCTCTGGGAGTAGACATGCAGTGGTGCTCTGTTCATTCTCCCATCAGTCGGGCCTGTTCCTCCAGCTCTGTCCCCACGGGCACAGTGGGAACCAAGGTGTATAAAATCATACAGAGAGAGAATATGAGAGCCGACTGCTTGATTGAGGGCCCAAGGGCTGTACTCTTAGAGCTCTGGTTACCTGCCAGTGCCTCAAAGGTCATGAAACAAGTCACAGAGATCCAAAATCACAGGCTTCAGCTCCTAAAGATGTCCCTCAAGTCGCAAACTGTGAGGCTCAGAGCTGCCAGATATTCATATATTCTGTGCCTTGGGAAAGAGATAGAATCACGGAATCATTAAGGATGGAAAAGACCTCTAAGGTCATCAAGTCCAACCTTTGGCCAAATACCACCATACTCACTAAACCACACCTTGAATTGCCGTATCTACTTGTTTTCTGAATATGATGGCTCCACCAGTTCCCTGGGGATAGATGAGGTGAACTGAGCTAGTGACTAGGTTTCTACATATGCCATTGTTTTCACAGCCACATCACATCACAAACAATGTTTATTTTCCCATCCATTATTCCCTCTAGACTTATTTCAATGTTACAGCTTGCTTTCAGCCTTTCCTTCCAGCTGCCTTTGTGTTTCAAATTGTCTTTCTAAAGATTGATCTAATTTTGTTATTTTCTTCTCTTATTTCTAATTTCTCTAAATCTGCCAATATTATTGCACTTCCCTGACGTGGCTCACTAGTCCTCCCAATTGAACATCATCTGTAAGCTTCATTAGCGGGCTGTTTGCTATCTCGAGCAAAGGGATGCTTATTTTCTTATTTTCTTTTTTACCAAGCACTCTCTACTCCCCCATCATTCCTTGCTGAGCCATAACCCATCCTTTGAGTCTGCAGGAGCTGGAACCAAGGAGCAAACTGCCTTCCTGCCACTCCTGTAGCAGGACATCTGTACCTTGTCAAAGCCCTTGGTGTTACCATGCGTCAAGGGAAAGTAATGCAAGTCAAGAGTGAAACTTGTCAAGTTTGGACATGTAACTTGGGGCTGTACCAGGATTAATTATGCCTTCTGCTGCTTTTACACACTCATGTCATCAATAAATTCTAATAAACAGGAGTAGGATGTTCTTATTCATGTCATTCCAGAGGAATTAGAACACAGTAGTGTTATTTAGCAATGCAGATGTTTTATTATTGTGTTGTTTATGTGAAAGTGGATATGACATGAAGAGGTACATCAAATGAGCAATAGAGAGAAGCGAGCTGTGCTCCCTTTTTGATTATGCATATTTATTCATACTGCAGAAGTTACTGCATGTAGCAGAGTCTTCCAAAATGAATTGCTCGGTTTGAAAACGTAGCCTCCTCTCTTCCCACAGCTTCCCCCCTTTCTTTTTTTTATGAAGTTTAGTTATGTCAATACTGTACCTTTGTACAGTATTTATGAGTTCCTTCTTTAAATTGCACCTTAATTGGTTTAGTCACCACAATTGCAAAACAGGAACCTAATCACCAGAAGCTAAGTAAGCAGAAAAAAAATAATGATTTGGAGCTGTCTGTCTACTGCTGCCGAACAGACACACTGGGCACGGTTTAAAGCTATAATTGCATTGTGGCACTGGCTTGCTGTTCCCAGCACATGCATAATGTAGCTCCCAGTTGTAGACTGCCACATATCCTGCTGTATTTACCCTCAGATGCCAGTGGAGCACATGCCACCCACAACTGCTGCTTCCCAACAGTGTAAAACTGTCACACTTTCAATTAGATGCCCCAAAGCACTTTATTGCCCACTGGAGGGTACAGTCATATCTTGATGGAGGAAGATTATGGGCTAAATGCATCCAGAGTAGTTCTCAGCAGGCTGCAGCAGAACTACTTTGGGAATGAATTTGGATGAATTACGCCATTCATTCTACTGGTCATAAAACAGGGCTATGCACCGCTTCTTTCTGAGGGCGCGGGTTCTTGACCACAAACATTTGGACCAGTATATGGCCTTATTACTTCCCTGAAGGCTTCCACAGCTAGTGAAGAGAAAAAACACAGCTAGAGACCTTGCTGCCCTGCCTGTACCTCTCTGCAGCTATGTTTTGCTGTGCAAATAGTCACTGCAGAGACAAACTCTGCCTCTGCAGACCCTGAGCTAACCTACCCCTCGACTTCATCTTCCTTCAGCTCTCAGGTTTGTCTCTGTGTACCCTGCTGTCTGTGCACAGACGCAGCTCATACAAACCTTCCCTGGCCATCATTTTGGATAAGAAAAATGATCACATTCAAGGGATCTAAAGAGGTACTGGACTCCAGTAACCCCTCCTAAGGCAATGTTGTGCACTTTTGAGACATCTCACATAATCTCATGTCTAAAAAAGGCTGTGAGCATGTATGTGGATAGGCAGCTGTTAACTTGTGAGCAGTCACTCTGGCAGATGAGTAAAATTTTGTTAAGCCAATGCAACCTGATTACACGTCTAAGTCTAAAACTTTAATGGAGAAAGTAAATAGTCTATACCTCAATGCTGAAATTTTCAGCAATATCTGGCCAAAGAGGGAGAAGATAATTTGGAGAAAGGATTGGAGAAGGATGTAAAAGTTGTTATCATCTAGAAATGCTAGTCACACTGAAATGGAACCTGCTGAGGCCAGATTCAATTGAACCCATAAACACGTGTGATTTTTGGAATAGGCAGTTTATTATACCTGTACAGCTGCTATTTAAGATTTACATGAGTGGAAATGTTTTGGGTTCCTCAAAGGGGATTTCCATTGAATCCTCCTCTAATGACAGGCATGGCTCAACTCCCATTTTTCATATCTAAATGAGCCTATGCACATCTGTGTCTACATATAACAGTTTGCATGCGAGCTCCATGACTGAGCTCCCACCAAAGTCAGTGGGGATTTGAGCAGGGAAAATCAGAGGTGTTTGTCTGATCCACTGGTAAATGTCCACTTCACAAAGAACTGAAGCACTTCTAGTGTGCCTTTTTCTACTAAATCTCAGAGAAAACACTCAAAGCTATTCACAGATATGTAGACCTTGTTTTCTGAATCTGTAGCCACCAAAAAACTTTTTGCAAGTTTTAACTTTACCTTTTACTTTTAAAAAAAAATTTATTTTAACCTCAGACAGCATTTATTCATATAGTTTTTCTGTGGTGCCACAACTTTGCCTCAGTAATTAACTTGTCCAGCTGAGCTATGTTTTACAGGGTTTGTATTGCTGGTGTACTTGGGAACTTTCCTGAGCCAGAGTTCAAAATACATGCTTAAGTTGTTTACAAGATCAGGGCCTTGCTTAAATAAATGCGTGTGTTAATTTGAGCCTAATTGGCTAATATTAACACCACATGACTGTTAAGAATTGATTTAGTTTTAACACAGAGCATCACGTACATATCTAATTTAGAAAGCCCAAAGAAATTGAATGCAAACAAGTCTGAGTGTAGCAGCGAAGTTACAAATTTAAACACACAAGAGCCAGGGTACAGAAACAGTGTGGATCTTCCAACGTAGCAATAATAATTCAAAAATATTGTATCTATATAGTATTTTTATTACCAGTCAGACTATTAAATGCATACTTAAATCTATGCACGATATGCAATGTGGGCAAGTCTATTGTTCCTCTGAAAACTATAGCTTTTTCATTTCCTAATTGCAGTTTCATGGCACTGCCAAGGCTTTGTGTTTAATTTATATAGGGATTTCTATGGTTCTTAGAGCTGTTAATAGAACAGATTCACAAAGACCCCTACTATAAGGGAGGCAAGGCTGGTAAGAATGCTATTCATCATACCACCTTTCATCAGCAGGATTAAAAGAGTTTTTATCTACATTTTGCAAAAGGGAACAGAGTCACAAAGTGATGACCTCATTTACCTACTGCTGAGCAGCAGGTCAGTGGAAGCACTAATAATAAAATCAAGGCCACCCAGGCCCTAAAACCAATGCCTTCAGTGAGGCACAGGATAGGTTGTGAATCAGATATCTATATATACCAGTATCTGACTCTGCAAGGACAATATAAATGTGAAGGGCCAGAATCAAGGCCGGTCTGCTTCCTAGGACCTGCTGGTTTCAGTAAATATAGATGTAACCTCTCAGCCAGACCAGTTCCTTAGGTGCAGATCCAGTGTTTTTTCAGTGCATCAAAAGTGTCAAACATTTGCCTGCATGGATGTCCACGAAATTCATAATTGACAGAATTTCAGCCTTCTTTTGAAGCTACCCCTTGTTTTTTGCTTTGTTGGAAAACAACAAGCAAGCAAGCAAACAAAATCCTTTCCAAGCATGACATAAATGAAAATTTTACGTTGCTGTAATCTCAGGTTTCAGGCTGTCTGAATGTCAAAAAATTAGGTCTCTTAGCATTATAGTTTCATGACCTGGCACCCATTAGCAAAACATCTAAAGACATGTCTTACCCAATTTGTTCTGTAACAGCAAGGGCTTTCTGGAAAGCCAGGGAGCTGAGCATGAGTCTAGCAAGTCCCAAAAAAAGAACAGCAATTATAAAATGTCTGTCTGACCACTACAAAGAACTTGCTCAGGGCTTCTCAGAAATAGATGGAAAAAAGGATTTGTTATCCCAAAGCTGAGGGCCAGGGCCAATCCACAAGTTACCCAGAGAGCTCTGGGGCATCTTTGGAAGGCAAATATTGCACAGTCACAGACATCCCATGAGCCAAAAATCTCACATGCTTTGCACCATAAGACGGGGCAATCTTGTTTCCCTCTTCTTAACAAAGTCCTGTCCGACCATCCTGAGTGTCTTGAGTGGGGCCTTCAGTGGTCCATCTCTTAGAGATCAGAGAGCTAGGGTTACTGGTTTTATCCACCTTTCCTTTGAGTTTGTGAGTCTGGATGTTTAATTTGTTACTTGTGTTTGTTGTCCCAGTCTTTCATAGTGGATATCATTAAACAGATAGCTGCACATGCTTCATTCCATGTGTTCATGCCACATGTACCCTGGTTTGAGGTTAGTGCATGTCAGACAGGGCTAATGTGCTAAATGGCATCAGGGCTGAGGCTCGGCATCGTACTAACACTGTGATGGACTTTCCAGACTGGTGTTCAGTTGCGCTGTTTGGATCAAACACCATGAAATTGCATTTACCTCTTTCTGCTGCAGACAGGAAACTGTGTGTCTCTCTGGGGGGATCTGCTCCACTGGGAAAAGGATTTATCCTGCTCCTCCAGCTTTCTGCTGTGCCTCACAAATGTGAGCAGAGGGATAGACTAAGAGCTCATCAGAGGAGCTCCATCTGGCCAATGTAAAGGCGTGGGCTCAGACTCAAGGGGAGATCAGAGCATCTCCAAAGCCAAACAGTCAATCCATTATCTTGCCCAGGCTTCCTGAGAGTGTGACTTGGTGCTGCTCCACGCAGCTGAGCGCCGCACAGCACGCGGGCAGCTGTTCTTCAGCAGAGCTGCAGTGCCAGTGGGCAGTGCAATGCTCAGAGTGGATTAGCTCAGCTGGAAGGGGTGCCAGCTCCTGGGCTTGCAGCAACCCAAAAATCAGCCTGTGTGATTGATGTAGCCTAGACTTCACTGTTGGAGGGACTGGCATCTAGTGCAGGATGGTCATATGAGCTTCCTCCTAAAGTTCCTTCTCGCTTCCTTAGAGGCCAGAAGGGCCTTCTGAAGACTCATCTCACCCTGAAGAAAAGGAAAGTGAGCCCATTTATGGAAAGGACTGTTTCTACCTTGCTTATAGGCAGATATAATGTAGCAGTGACCTATTCCACAGTGGGTAGCAAATGAGATGAATCCCACCTTAAATCAAATTTTACAGCTGGGGGAGTCCATGGCAGCCACCAAATTTGTATGCTTTGTCTAATCATAATGAGGAGCACATTGCTTTGTTTCCCATAAGCCAGTAGTTAACATTTTGATATGCATTTCCTTCTGCTTATTAGCCTAAAAAGAGTAGATAATTATCACAACCACCCTTGCACCATGCCTCTATTTTGGTCAGATTTTCAGACATTTCCTAGCAAACAGGTTACAGCTTTAAGATATGAATGTAGTCTATAAGTTCAGGCTCGAAAATGAGGAGAAAGAAAAAAAAATAATAGGTTGTCAGCTGTCTTTAAAAAGGTGCACGCATCAGGAGAGAAAATAAAGACACTATTGCTGTGCATAGGAGACTTCAGAAGCATTCAGATAATACTTACATCTGTTTTAATGATTCCATTTAAGATGTCATTTTCAGCATTTACCTTGCAGCATTCAAAAGCAACTACACTCTACATGTTCTCAACAGACTCAGTGCCAGTCTCAGACAGAAGGGGGGGGGAAAGTAGAAAAAAGAGGAAAATGAAAAGTGCCATACTGTATGTTTCAAAGAATAAATTCCTTGCAGGAAATTAGCAGTAATTTTGGGGCCACCACTGTTGGAGAGAAATAAGTTTCAAGAGAAAAGCGAGCAGTAAAAAAAAGGCAGAAGTAAAGACAGCCTCATTACAAGGCTTACAGAGGAACAGGGAAATATTTTGAGGCAGGAGCTCTGGAATCAGTGTGTTCTACTAAGACCCTGCACAAATCACGTCACCACCTTTGCCTTGCATGGTTTGCACCGCTATGAGCAGAGAAGCCATGCTCACACCAGCACTCCAGAGCTTGAGTTTGTCTCTACAGGTGGAGCTTTGTAGTTGCAACTCTGGGCTGGGATCTAGTTTGGAGTCACTGTTGACACAGCTTTTCACCTTGTGGCCTTGGGCAAGCCACTTAAACTGCTTGCTTGCTTTGACAGAGGTGCTCTTGACGTGTGCTGTGCTGTGATTTAAGCCCTTCCACCCTTCTCTCAGCTACAGATTGCCTCTCCCTGATACTCAGAACCACAAGAGGATGTGCACCCTCACTTCAGCCTCTCTAGTTCACATCCCAGCATCTCAGATTAATTCCTCTCAAATCTGGTTTGCACTGCAGTGCCAGAGTTCTGCTGCAAGAGGAATAATGCCTGGAGAAAAGGCTATTTGGGAGCCAAAGACTGCATGAGTTGAATAATGCTGTTTCAGAATCATAGGTCTGTTAAGATTGGAAAAGACCTGTAAGATCATCGAGTCCCACCATATATCATGGAATCACAGACTCATTAAATGGTTTGGGTTGGAAGGGACCTTATCAATCATCCATTCCTAACCCCCCTGCTATGGGCAGGGACACCTTCCACTAGACCAGGTTGCTCCAAGTCCCATCCAGCCTGGCCCTGAAAACTTCCAAGAAGTGGGGAAGTGGGGAATCATCAAGTCCAGCCATATCTGATTGACTTAAACCTCTCATCTGCAAAAATGTATTGAGATGACATGCCCCTTGTCAGACTGCACTCCAAACACCAGAAGACTTTGGATAAACTCTGTGCAATCAATGTAAAACTTAAAGGACTCCTGGAGCTTGTGCTCCTTAGATTTGACTTGCACCATTCATGAATCCACCTGGAACTGAAGCTCTTACAATTTTTGTCATCTTGAGTCTGTTTACCCTTCTATTTCACTCCCATAAATCCCACCTGGAATGCTGCATGGGGTCGTCAGCACAGGAAGGACATGGGCCTGCTGGAGTGAGTCTGGAGAAGGCCGTGAGGATGCTTCAGGGGCTGGAGCACCCCTGCTATACAAAACGGCTGCGAGAGCAGGGGTTGTTCAGTCTGGAGAAGGCTCCAAGGAGAACCAGTGCCTGAAGTGGTTACAAGAGAGCAGGAGAGGGACTTTGGACAAGGACATGGAGTGTCAGGACAAAGAGGATTGGCTTCAAACTGAAAGTAAGGAGGTTTAGATTAGACATCAGGAATAAATTCTTGACTGCTGGGGTAGCGAGGCCCTGGAACAGATTGCACAGAGAAGCTGTGGCTGCCCCATATCCACAGGTATTCAAGCCCAGGTTGGATGGGGCTCTGGGAAAACTGGTCTAGTGGTAGGTGTCCCTGTGCCCATGGCAGGAGGTAAAAATTACAAGATCTTTTAGGCCCCTTCCAATACAAACCATTCTGGGATTCTGTGATGACTGAAACATGGAAGTGCTTTGCTGTTGGGGACTATCTTTTCAGCTGCAGGCCTCTAACAAAAGAAGACAGGAGATGAGTGGGTCATTCTCGTTTTTGTACCATGGAACTAAGGGGCTCAAATGCTATGAGATGTTTCTCTATATACAGATGATAGAACAGATGAAAGAGGCGAATGTTATGTATTTATTGGAACATTTTCTTGCCCTGTACCTCTTTGAGGAATTCATTTATAACCAGACATTTTGGAAATTTAAGTCCTGTGTTTATGGAGCGAGTGGAATAGCTGAGGTTAAATGCCAAGGGATCTCCCTAGGTCGTGGAGACATTAATGGCATCCTGCTGCCTGTCAGACACACTCCAGCTACAAAAATATGTGAAATTAGGAACACCACTTTCTTTTCTTTTCTTTCTTTGGATCCCTTCCAAATTCACCTCTGTCTTCTCTCTCTGGATGCAAACCAAAGACAGTAGATGCCTCAGTGTGTATCCTCAGGAGCACCTCTGCAGATTAAATGCCCGCAGCTATTGTGCATCCAAAGTCTCTGATGAAAAATCCTTTCTGTGACAGAGAAAAATTCAAAATCTAAATACAAAATGGAGCCAAATTACCTACTCTTGCTACCAGAAGTCCGACATATCATTACAAACTGGTTTACTTGAGCATGTCCAATTTAATGTACTTGGGTGTTTTTTTTTCCTTTTCCTTTTCTTTCTTTTTTTTTTTTATGAGAAAGAATAAAAGATAAGGCAAAGAGACAGAAAATAAAAGAAAAGAAAATTAGTTGATGTTTTTTCTATCTCTGGAGCAGGTGGGAGGTGGACATTATAATGCAAATTGTTGGGGTTTCCAGACTTTGGTCAGGACTGTGGGATCCAGAGTCTCATTGTAAGAACAGATAAGGAGTCTGAGCCACTGCCTGGAGTTTCCCCTGAAGTGGCCCTGGTAGCTGTTTTAGAAGCAAGCACAAGAAACCCTGCAGAAGGCAGATATGGAATAACTGGCCTACAGGGAAGTTTCTTCCTCAGCTTCATTAATTAGAGGCTAGCTAAAGTCTCCAAGCATAAGGATTTATATCCTGGGACCAAGCAGTGCTGAGAAAGAGCTCCTGGTCTCTGTCTGGGTTGTGAAGTGGCTTCCCAGGCAAGAAATATCCTGGGAAATCTCTTTGCTGTCAAAAATCAAGGTGTGGTCAGGTCTTCTGCGGTGTACACAATTCTGCAAAGGAGCTCAGCGCTTCCAAAGAGTCAGGGTAGGTCTCATTTTTGGGTCTCCCTCCCTATGGCTCTGCAGAAGGGGCTGTGATAGCTCCCATCTGGCTGCTCTGAGATACAGAAAATGGGAATCTGGCATCAAGGATCCATGAATTCTGAAATTCCCTGTACAACCAGTCACTGGCCATGGCAGTGGTGTTGTGGCAGCTGTCTACAAGGAATACAACCTGTCCCTGTTCAGCTTTCGCCGTACGCCTAAGGGTGAGCTGTGCACAGCAGGTCCCTCACTCCCCATGGCATCCTGAGTCAGAAAACCCTCTAAAGAAGGTATTTCAGTCTTAAATGTTGTATGTAGACCAAAATGCTGGATTTTTGTCAGAAAATCCGAAGTCAGTTAAATGACATGTTGATGGAGCAGTTAAAAATGAGATCCATCTTTTAAATAAGGTGCAGGCAATCTAGTTTCAAATTTTCAGAACAGGAGGCATTTTTTATTACTTCAAAGTAACTTTTCACACGGACACTCACTGTTGTTGTATAGCAGCATTTTAAAGAATGTAAATGTTTTAAAAACAAATTTCTATTTATTGTCACAAACATTTTTATGACCAAAATTTTGGTTTGCCTTATTTTCAAATTATGGTTCTCTGGAAAAATATTTTTTTTTTCAGGGTGGGAGAGGGGCTAGACTAAGTTCAAAGCAGATAAAGAATTGTTTCAGACTTGCAAGAAGGACATCTGTTTTTCATGTAAAACTAATTTAAAATTTTCAGCACTTTGATAGGTAGAGCCTGGAACTGAAGTGAGTGATGAGAAGAGTGAGAAGCACAGAGGAGAAAGAAAGGGGAAAGAGATGTAAAAGTGCTAAGGGTGGCCAGCTAGTGACAAGAGAGAAATATTTTCTTTGATGAAAGAAAATATTAAACCAATATAATTTTATTTTATATTTCATCAAAAAAAGATTTTCCAAAACTATTTGTAATTGAATTTTTGGAGAACTTGGCATATAGCTAAATGAGTATGTTTCAATCAATTCCAAATTTCATCTGCTTAAACTAAGTAGAGATCTCTTTAAGAAACTATTTTTTTCTTGCCTTCATAAAACAAGACAGAAAAAAAATCCCTAAAGTAAAAAAAAAAACAAAACAAAACCACAGAACAAACAAACAACCTCTTTTCTGCCTTGAAATTACCCTCAAAACACAATCTTTCAGTATAACAAAAAAAGTTCTGCAAATGCTTTCTTAAATAAAAAACCCATCCTTTTCTGGGGAAAACATGTATAGACAAAATTACACAAGCCAAACTGATAAAGACAATTGGGCTGCTGTGATGTTAACTCAGAGCTGATCGATTTAATTTCTGATGTGCCACAGGAATACTTGTGCGCAGTGAGTGCTGGCTACAACTTGCAATAATAACCTGCTGCATCTCCTGAACTGCAGCTCTGGGCTGGGCAGTGCAGCTGGACGTGGGTTGATCTGGGCTCCTCTAGTTTTGCTCCTATCTGTCCAGCTGTGAGATCACCAGCTGAGGGCGAAGGCTGTGCCCAAGGAAGGCAGGACATGTTGCTCCTGGCACAGAGCTGCAATTAGAATGAGCCTGCTGAATCCAAGCTCCGTGTTGCAATGGGATATTGCAAAAAAAAGGAAAGGTAATTTAAAATACTGGCTATTTACCTGAAGGAAGCACTTACGAGATGATTTGCAAGACTACATCCCAGCATCTTCCAGTAATTAATTATTAATTTGTATAAATTGTTCAATCTCTCTTTCATGACTGCTAATTTGGAATCTGGGTCACAAAACTGAGCGCAGCCCAGTGAGAGTCACTGACTCTGAAAAACTCAGCCCTACTGGGACGTTTCTTCATTCAAAAGCCAAGCAGATGAATGGGTTGAGGCATGAAATGAGCAATTCATATCACTCAGACGTCACAGAGATGATGAGTCCATACTTACACCTCTGTGCTGGAAGGCAGTTATCCAACAAGAATGGATTCTTAGCATTTTTTTTTTTTAGATAAAAATGTCTATCTGAAAAATGGCTCATCTGCATTTAGGTTGGCCTTTAAAGTTTCTTGGGGTGGAGTGGCTGTGTTCTTGCTCCCCATCCTCTCTAATTTTTCTAATCAGGAGCCTGCCTGCACCACACCATTCGTAACTGCCTGGGAGAGCTGTGACAAGTAAATTTCAATCTCTCAGTGGAGCTGATATTCTTAGAGCTGCAGAAGCAGTCATCATGAAGGGGAAAGCTGTGAATGCCAATAAATTATTGAAGAAAGCAGGAGAAATATTTCCTTCTGTTGACACATTGGCATTCACCTTTGGGAATGTAATCATGGGAAAGGTAGGCAATCTTTTGTCATAGGAACCTTTTGCTCAGAGAATTCAGTCTTTTTAAAACCACAGTAAGGAGACTGCAAACTCTCAACATGGAAGAGATATTCAGGATATAGGACATCTGAATCAACTGTGCACAGTCTGTGAAACAACATGAGGTTTTAGGATGCAAACCCCTCCAGCTCCCTGACCCCATGGGCCAAGGAATGGAATGGTTTTCCATGAAAAAAGCAAGGTAGCCTCGAAAAAGTCAGAGCATAGTCATGGAAGAATGTAAAACTCAGATGGGGATGGGAGGCTGAAGCCAACAGAGGCCTGTTACTCTAAGACAGAGAACAAGCAAGGACATATCTGCCGGGATGCACAATTCCTTCCCTCTTGAACTGTGCCTCAGGGAATGGCTGGGAACAGGACTGGAGACCTGGGGTTGTGCAGAGGCTACTTCCTCTTGCCTGGAGCTGTGTCCCTCCCATCTTCTGCCATCAGTGACAAAAACAAAGTTTCCCAGACCCAGGAACAAGGAGGATATGTTCCTCTGGATTTTGAATTCTGTTTGGAAAGCCATCAAATTAGCACGGATGTTTTATTCCAACATCAGAAATGGTAGGGAAAACCACCCAGGAGCTCCCTGGATTTAAATCCACAAAGTCAGCTCCAGTTTTGTTTAGACAAGATGAGTGAATAACCCCCGTCTCCCCAGCATCATATTTGGCTCAAATCACCAATTTACCGGTTTACAAAAATCTGAAACTGCCCCTCCAGCAAATTAAGGGATTACGTCAATCATTCAAGTCCAGTCTACCTGACAACAGCACGCAGCAACAGGGCAAAAGGTTTGATGCTCTGCTGGAATGTGATAAGGAGAAAATGCCAAATGACACATAGGCAAAGTTATTACCAGCGAGATGAAGACAAACTGGAGGGAGTTCAGAGAAGTGCAGCAAAAATGATTAGAGAGCTGGAGGGGTTGATTTACAAGGAAAGTTTTACAAGAACAACCGTCAATATGCACAGCAGGGCTGAGCAACATCTGAGGGGGAGAGGGAGCCCATTGCAAACATCTGAACAGCACAAACACCCAGGGAGGAACAAAATTACCCCAGGGGGAAATAACTAGGATAATGGGTTGAAATTAAGAGAGAGAAGATAAACATCAAAATAACTTCTCAGTGGAAAGACTGTAGAATAATCTAATACGGGAAGACGTGGAAGTCCAAACCAAACAAGCTATAAATTCCTTCCCAGAGACTCTGCAGATATAAGTATCAGCAACAATTAGCTTTAGAAACCCAATATTTCTAAGCAATAAGTATCAAAGCTTTCAGGGGAAGCCAGGTGTGAGAAGCCATTTAAAAGGGATGGTTTCCAGATAATTCAGTGACAACATTCTTTCTGCTTAAAAGCGTGTCAGAGAGGAGATGGAGAAGGCTCCAACTTTCAGTTCAGTGCATGAAATGAGCATGCTGGAAACCCCCAAAAGTGCAGTTTTGGCAATGTGGTCACTATCATACTCCCTGATGAACAGTTTTCCGGTTGAGATAGTTGGTCTAAATTTGCCTCCAGTCTGGAGTGACTGGAAATCAACACCAGATAATGGCCGCTTGGTAGAAGATGTGACATGAGTTAATGCACTCAGTTGAATTTCTACTGGCTATTGGACATGTGCTCACACTAGAAATGCTTTGAACAGCAGGATCAGCATTAAATTAACGTGTACACTGACAATCTTGCCAAAGAAATCCAGAAGGGGGTGGACATTAGTAATGAACTGCACGTTCACCTTTGGAGTGAAGTCATTAGCAAGGTAAACTTTACCTCGTGGGCTCTGAACCTCGTCTTCATCACCCCTTCACCCAACTCCTGTGTGGGATTTCAGATTGCAAAGCAAATAGTTTAGCATATTTCCTCAGCATACTAGAAAAATCTGTAACTAAGGAAAAAATTGCATTACAGAAAATTTGTTTTCTATACACTATTATTTTTTAAATTACTCTTTTCAGGCCGTTTCATAAGCAGGACAGGCATGAGCAGTTTGTTGTATGTGACCAAATACATCTGGTTGTACAGAAGGTAGTGATAGCTGCAATGAGTAAGGAAGCAGCATGGGAATCTCTTACAGAGTAGTATTTGAAGGTCTGGCTGAGTAAAGCCACTTATGCCGTTTCTAGTTTATTGTTGTTACACTTTGGTGTGGCTTTCCAGTAATTTATAGGGGTGTTTGTTGAGTTCATGAGCTCTTGAGACCTGCATCCAATAAAATAGTGATGTACTTTCTCTTGACTGAAGGCAGAGGCATATATCATTGCATGCAGTGGGTCTGATATCATTTTATGCCAGTTGGGGAAAAAGGCTGTAAGGCTCTAACTTAGTCAAAAGAACTGGAAAAGTTGAAAAAAAAAAAAGAAAGTCAATAAAGGACACTGCACTGTGAAGGGCATTATTTTGTTTCAAGTTTCTTCAGCCTGACACATTAAGTTAGCAGGCAAAGAACTTGGTAGGTTAATCTTGTCTTTTTCTAGAAGATCCCATATTAGTTTATGATCTCTTTCTCGGCTTGATATAAAGTCATGGAAGTTAATGAGCAGCTATTAGATTTAGCATTATTTATATACACATATATATTCCCATAAATTTTCATCTGTATTTTAACATTTCCAAGATGGAGAGTACTAATCTTTCATATCCTTGCAGTGTTAACAAAAATATCCTTTTAAATTTAATTAACATTTTAAAAAGTTACCTCTACCTCTACCATTAGCCTCTTCCCCTCTATCAAACAATAACTGATGGATAGGACTTGGTTGATTAACTGTACAGAAGAGAAAAAAAAAAAACACAAAAGGAGTGAGGTCTATTCTTAAAATAACTTCTTTCCTTTTACCTAAAGACTAGTCTAGATGTCTCACAGTCAGTCAGCATGCAGAAAAATCCCATCATGTAGAAAACAACCAAAAAAGAATACTGGTTTTTAGAGTGACTGTGTGAAATAAATATAAAAGTCTCCTCCTCACAAAAGACAAAGCCAGCAGTGCCTTTGTTGGCTTTCTCAGAAGTCTCAGCTCACTCTCACATCAAGGAAAAGGACCCAGAGGCCTCTCTGATGTCACATCACCTTGTGGCACAGCCCATAAGAGTGACTGAAAGACAACCTTCAGATGTGGCACGACGGGATCCCAGCTAAGGACAGCCCAGCTCGTGGCCTCGCAGCTGCCGAGGCTGGGACAGAAGTGATGGGGATTTGCACATCCATGTGAAACACCAGGTGATTTCAGGGAAGCAAATATTTCTTTTGGACAAATATTCCCATTATCTTGCCCTTGCTCTGGGACACAGTGGTGCCGAGGCATCACTTGCTCACCAGCTCAGGCTCCTCCATGTCATGGGCAGAAGGTGGTGCTGGTGTGGGCACAGCCAAATCCCAGCAAGCTTGGTGCTGCTGGCGAGCAGTTCTGGCCACAGGCCATTTGAAGGGAGGAGGGGGGAGTGGAAACTTCTGTTTTGTTTGTTAAATTCAGCTTGGGATTTCCCCGTGACTGCTACCAGCGGAAAGTGTTAGCATATGAATTATTTAACATAAACTCAGGGATTGTAGTGAGTCTTCTGACTGTCTGACTTCAGCAGAGATTTCTTTAGCTGACAGATGCTGCAGATGCATTTTCCAGTCCTAGATTGTACCTCATGGCGGCCCCAAAAAGGCTTGAGCATAAAAGTGGGGAGACCTTAAGAGAAAAGGGCTCTTGTGTGGAGAAATCAGTTAGGATTTCAAGTTTATAATTCCTACTGTTAAATCAGTTTTAAGAAAGAATGAGATCATAATTCAAAAGAAAGGTCATCTTTGATCTGTCTCTATCTTCTTGCATTCTTTTTACTCTCTTTGTTCAGGAAAGGAATAAAACCCACATTATTACTCAGACATAAAGCCTTAAAGGGAGCACAGGCTATTATGGATGCCCCAGCTGTATTTTCTCCTCTCTATCTGAAATCAGGGAGCCTTTCTATTAACAACAGCAAACATACCTAAGTACAAATAAATGTTGCCTTGAAGAACCTGTAAGAGGAATGTGGAGATGGAAGAAAGGAAGCTGCTGCTGAGAACTGGGAACTGAGGCGCAACAAGGTTAAGTGGCTTTCTGGAGGTCGCTCTGGAAGCCTAAGATCGAGCTGGGAAGAGAACCAAACTCTTCTGAGTCATCATCCCCTGACAAGCCCATCCTTCTTCTTTTCCTACTAAATGGAACAATCCTGCATTGGTTGTGGTATAATGGTCTACATGACCGGGTAGGTCTTTTCCATTTCCAATGTCTATGATGAGAGTAATTCTGCTTAATGGGGATGCAGTCAGCTGGTGCCAATGGTTAAGTGTTGCTTAACCAGGTGTTAAATAGGTATGAAATTCCAGGCTCTGGGCTTTGAATGCAGAAGTTGCCAAATGAAAATGAAAATAAAATAAAATAAATAGCAAAAGGGAAATAAAAAAAAAGAGAGAGAGAGAGAGTAAAGGAAATGCTCTGGAGTATCAGATCCATGTGTTTACATACATTTAGTCTGTTGTTTTCTTTCTACTCCCATATTTCCAAGGGGGTTTAAATAGCATGTTTACTTAATAAGGTTAACAGACTATAGAATATCCAGCTCTATTTAAGTACACTCCTCCTCCTTTCTCTTTTTATTTTTTTAAAATATATGTAATATCTGGTATTTTTATCATCTGCCACTTTCTTTTGCAATGTCACCTTTAACTCGCTGCTGAAACCCACTGTTCTAGTGAGTTCTGTTTTCCCTGTGATGTGTTTATTTAATGTGTATTCAGAGGAATAGCAATTGTGTGCAGGCATCAGGCAAGTAACACTCTATGTTTTTGTCTTAAGTTATTTCCTCAACACTTTTATTGCTGTCTTAGAATTTTCTGTAGAAAGTATATCTTATGTCTTTATACATGTTACTTTTATGTACTTTTTCATATGAAAAAGTGGCTCTTCATCCTCACCTTTTTTTTTTCTTTGTTTAGTGGGGGAATCTCACACTGGTCCATTTCTCATATTTCTTCTCTCCACTCCTTTAAAGTTTGACACATCCGAAATCCATAAATTATTTCACAGCCATCAGTGTTTCTCCCCAGGTTAAATTATTTAATAGCATTGTTTTATTGAAGGGTTCAGATTAGCTGCTGACACTTCTTGACAGGAAGAAACACATCCTTCCATAGAGATAAAACATATTTTTTATTAAAGACGGAAGTAGGCAGGATTGGATCCCTGTCTTCTTCTCACATGAGGAGGAGGAAATGAAGACATTTGGCCCTTTAAATGACAGCGTGCCATGGAGACATGTAGCACTGACTTTTATTCTCTTCCTTTTACTCTGACTCTGAGAGCCTTATTTTAACATACTCATTTCACTTCCTCCGTCCTTCAGGTTCTAGTCTTAATCCCCAACAGTAACTGCCCCATGGAGAGTGGAAGATTAAAAGATTGCATTTGAAGAATGAAGATCCAGGCTTTGATGTCAATGGGTTTCATTACGTGGCTGGAGCTGCCTTCCCAAGGACTTGCAAAGCCCGGCAGCCACGGTGCTCCCCTGTCCTCAGCCAAACCCAGGCTGGAAGGGTTTCCTTCTGAGTCAGGACCAGAGTAGCACCACACATCTGACTGGTATTCTGCTTTTCCTTGGCAAGCAGTAGATTGACCCCAGGCTGCTCCAGGAATTTACTAGTGAAATGAACGAGAGAAGAAAACGAAAAAAAACCAGCAAAACACAAAAAACCCACAAAACTCTTATTAGCAGCACTGAGCCCACAGGCTCAATCACAAGAAAAATAAAGCGCACACATGCAAACACAAACTCATATATATGTATGCCCCTCTGTATACACAGAGCAAGAACTCATTTACATAAACAGAGGCGTGCTGTTGTAGCAAACAGCACTCTTCTCCCTTGATTTCAGCAGACCCTTTCTACCTTCACTGTGCAAAATTCGACATTTCACTGCAATGTTACAGAGAGCAGCACAAGTCTTCCTCATGACATTGTTATGAATTCATTGTTCTTGTAGATTCTGTCAGAACTTACCTTGGAAGAACTGACTGAATTTGGGGATTTACCCCGAATTGCTTACAGGAGCACCAGAGCAGACACCCAAGGGATGTAAAAAGAGGTGGTGAGGCTGTATTCTGTCCCAGCGTGGCTGTGTGTCCCCATGGAGACGAGCATGCCAGGGTGGAAAAAGCCTTTGGGGTGTTTTAGGTCTCTGCAAAGGAGAGGGCAGCTGGTGTTCTCTGCAGGACAGGAAAGTGGTGGTGGAAAAAGGCACCACTGGCTGGCCCAGGCCTCTCTTTGGGATCCCAGCCTCAATCCATGGGACCTGGTTTAGTTTCCATCATTATTAGGTAGACAGGAGGAGGATCAGTACAGCACCCTACCCTTGTGGCTTTCAGCAGTATCTACTGCACCTGGGACTCTTTAAATTGCTGCCTTCTGCATGCACGGTTTATCTCTGCCCAAATAATTCAAATCTGTACAAAGCTGGCAGTACAAACAGTATAAAGTTCATGGTGGCTTTGCAGCAAGTATGTTGCTGCAAACCACCTCTTGCATAGAACCTCGGTGCTGAAATCCCCTGATCACCAAAACACAGAGAGGAAAATACATAAATGCATTAGTGACAGTCCTTTGGACTCAAGAAGGGATGAAAAAAACCAGCCTGAAACTATTCTACATAATTTTTGTCCTTTCTCTTGATCCAGAAGACATTTTGGCTGGTGAAAGGATCTTTCAGGCAGACACTTCAATGACATTTTTACTACAAAGATTTTTTTTTCCTTTGCAAAAAATTTGTGCAAGAGTCTGGGAAATAGTTTTATTTGAGCATCTATAAGATTTTTTTGGTCCCCTAGTTTGTGGAGTATATGATTGGGGGTGGGGGGAAGGGGTTGTTTTCGTTGTTTTTTGAATTAAGAAATTTTTAAAAAGAAGAAAAAAAGAAGATAGTTTGTTCTTGAGGCTTCTGGTAGATGGAGTCAAGTTTCCTCTCTGCCTGAAAAATGCAAAGGCTTGATTCTGTGTGCTCTGTTTGTGTGAAAGAGCCACGTGCTGGTTGAGCCAGTGCCAGACCCATTTTCTTTTCCTATGAGTCTTGTGAGCAATTCTATCCTTAACCAAAATAAGCTTTCTTCCCTCGTCATATTTTTATTGTGTATCTGAAATAGTCCTAGAGTTGGCATAGGAAGAAAAGAGATCCCTGGGTAATGGCACAGCCCTACAAGGAGCCAAACTCCCTGTTCTCCTTCTGAGAGGAGGATGAAGCTACAGCCAAGCAGAGTGTCTGGGGTGCATGGTGCCCCACAGGATGTGTCCCCAAGAAGAAAATAAGGGAAATTAAAGAGGTGAAAAAGGATGCTAAAGCTGCTGTCACATTCTCCACTGATTGTGTCTGTTCTCTCTCCAATCTGAAAGGAAAACATCTATATTTCTGTAGGACAGCTTAATGCATTCATGATCGGATAATGTGCATTACAGCCTTCTTTGCTATTCTCAGAAGAGTGCTCTAATGCCCTGCTTATACATAGGACACACACATCTGTGAGGAAAAACACTGTGTCCTTCAGTTTCATCTCAGCTTTGTCCAAAAAGTAACTCTGCGCTTGCAGCCTGACTCACAGGAGCACGAGAGGGAAAAAACCAGCAGAGCCCACATCTCCCTGGCTTTTGGGTTAAAAATGACATTAATATGGCAAAGCTTCTTTCAGGACTCCATCATTTCCACCAGCGGAAACGAGACGAAGGCCCCAATCACATATGTGCTCAGACATGCAGAAGCAAATGCCAAAATGAATTAACTGGAATAGCTCTATTAATTTATGCCTCAGCAGTAATGACCTTAAGACACAGAAGAATTATATATTAATTTGTTTCTAGTGTATAACACTGCTAAGTTAACACATTTAGGAGAACACACTTCTCTCACCTCCTGCTGCGGAGGTAAATGAGGCAGTGTCTGATGGTGACAAACCACACCAGCTTTCCACTAGATGGCAGCTGGTGCCTGCACAACCTCCAGGCATATTTTGGTGCAGCAAATACTTTTTTTTTTTCTTCAGTGCTAATCATCTCACAAGCTGGAAAATGGGCCATTTCTCTCCTCCCTCTCCCCCTCTTTGTTGCTCAGTTATTGGGGAGGAATGGGATAGAATAAGGGGAGGGGGGGATCACTTGACCGGCACGGTTTTGTATCAGTCCTCCATCTGCTGTGGAGCTGGCCTGATTTTGTTAAAGCCAACATTCCCTCTGTGCATGCAATGGGAGAGATAAGACTGTGTATATGTGTATGTGTGTTTTTGTGTGTAGATGCAGTCAGGGGGAGAGAGAGGGACTGGTGCTGAGAAGTTTCTCCCGAGGGTTTTGCAGCAGGGGTGGGCAGCAGGCTGAGCTCCTTGGGGAGGAAGAGTTTGTGCCTGGGTAAAGGGACAGGGTCAGTGAGGGAAGGCCGTGCGGTGAGATGGGGTGAAACACCCCTGCACAATGCCCTGACATCTGCATCTGCCTGAGGGAGGCCAGAGCCATGGCCAGGGAGCTGAGTGTCCTAAAGTTGGAGATCACACAATGAGGAACACAGCAACAGGCTCATAGAAACAGAATCAGAGAATGGACTGAGTTGGAAGGGAGCTTAAAGATCATCTCATTATCTTGTTTCATCCCCCTCCCATGAGCAGGGACACTGTCCACTAAACCACGTTGGTCAAAGTTCCATCCAGGCTGTACTAAAAAAACCTGATATATGCAAAGATGCTGTCTTCAAGCTTTGTCCCTCTTCTGGCTGGGGAATGGCGGAGAAGCAAAGCATCAA
This sequence comes from Irena cyanogastra, assembly GCA_013397155.1. NCBI lineage: Eukaryota > Metazoa > Chordata > Aves > Passeriformes > Irenidae > Irena > Irena cyanogastra. The sequence goes on from VWZV01016242.1 coordinate 113,554, forward strand.
AATTGATACGGTGTTTGCTGCTTTTCAGCAGGCCACTATAAAGCATTCTAAACACTTTCCTCCTCTGCCCAGGCTACATTCCCCGTCCAAAATAACAATTGTTTCTGCAGAACTTTCCACTGGAGACTCTGGAGCTTTCAATAGTACCTAAGCAGCTTTTTGAATGCTTTCCAGCTCGTGCAGAGGGAAACTGAGGCACAAACCAATGCCTTACCCAGTGATGATATACATTTTCTTGTTTTTCTCCCTTCTGTATGATGGGCATTACAGCAGACTGAGGTGGTGAGGTCCCTACTACTGCAGGCTGGAGAGGGTGACAACAGGACAAGGCTGTGAGGCTCCCTTGAGGCAAAATCTCATGTTTGGAGAAGGTAGACAAACACGCCATTGATTCCGGGTATTTCAATTTCTCTGTTACGAGTGATATGGAAGGTTAATTTTCCCTTCTCTGAGAAGCGGGTTGCAATCAGCAGGTTTTGTTCTGAGCTGGTGTTACCTCCAGCCTCCTCTCCCCTCCTCAGCCCCCCCAGCCACACTAAAGTTTCTCCCTCTCTCTCCAGACCTGCAGCTGCATTGCCAACACTAGCCCTTTTCCCCCTGTTCTGCTGCCCCTCTGCAGCAGCTTTTCAGTTAACAGATTGTTACAGTTCCACTCCTTACCTCCTTCTCCTCCTCTTCTTCCTCCAAAACAGAAAGCAATGACCAGACCCCAGTGACAGCATCTCTGCAGCTTCAGGGTGTCTCCAGCTCTTTGGCTGCTTCCAAAAAGTTCGATGCATCAGGCAGGGGATGCTGCAACATGCCAAATCTCCTCTGACTAATTTTGCCTTGACTTTCCCAATTCTTCCCTCGTCTCCTGTCGTTTGTAGTTGAGTGCCTTCCACTCGGTCCCAAGACAGCTGATTTCCTCCCTCGGGGCATTGCCAGCTGCCATATATGAGTTTCTCCTATAGAGATTGAATGAAAACATATACTGTGCTGGAGTGTTAACTTGTAATGCAGCTATCAGCAGAAGTACATATCACTCTGGGTGGCATTAGTCAATTATGACAGAAAGCCCATTGGCGACACAAGTCAATTGATAATAAAGCATAATCTCTCTTCCCCCCGTCACATATTTACCAGCCATGAACTACTGTAGCATATTTCCTATTCATAGATGAATGCTCCAGCCGTTCAGATGGGTATTTTTCAGAGCTGAATGCAATCTAGAGGGTTAATGGCTCCAGTGCAGTTGTCTCAGGATAAAGCCACTGCAGGTGCACAGCTAAACGGGGAGTTAATTGGGTAGCAGGTGAACATAAACAGAGAGCACAGAGGGTGTGGAAAAGGCTTCAGTGAGGAGGAAGGACTGGTGGGAATGCGGAGCTGTAGAGCCCCAAAATAAAGACGTATTGAACTTTCCTTCCCTGTGCCGCAGTCTTTGTTGCACAGAGCCTCTGCTCTTTGTGTTATTGCTTGACTCTCCAAAATGCTGCTGCTCTTGCTGTCGTGTTCCCAGCCTGATGCAGGATGCAGGCAGGAAGCATCCCAGCAGCTGCTGCTGGAGGACGGGGCTTACAGGGGCTGTTGGTGGATGATTCATCTCGTGCCATGGGGGCGGCACGGAGGGGAGGAAGGCTCCCTGAGATGGTGGAGATGGGCTGCTGTGGGGAGGCAGAGCCTGAGACTACCCCACTTGTTTCAGGGCATAAAACTGGAGCCTGGGAGATGGAGATGAGGGAGAAGAGAAGCATAATTAGGCAGATGGAAACATCCGACCCTGCCTGTCTTAGCTGGACAGTGCAGTGAGCCATGAGCCAGGCAGTGACGGGGGCAGTGAGGCACAGAGAGGTGAGCAGGCAATGCAAAGTGCAGGGAAGGAGAGCTGAGAGGAACCACATCCAGCAGGCATAAGGACTCTTAAAGTGCCAAAATAAAGCAAAACCCATAGACAGAAGTACAGGTGTTGCAGCCTCCTTAGGAGATCAAACAGTGGAATGGGATCTCAGTTGTCCCTGGTAAGGTGACTGATCCCCCACAGCAGATCAGAAGGGTGACACCACTAACTAGATCTGGGTCATCCATCACAAGCCATGTCCAAAGTGAGACACTGCAGAGGTGACTCACCTGTTTCTTGGACCCATCAGCTCCACACTCTCATGTAAAGGGGGGTTCTCCCCCCATCAGCTCTGCTGTAGGGCAGCTGTGCCTACTGGAAGGGCCAGCTGACCTCCCAGGCAGCCATCTAAGCAAACCTCCACAGTGACCTCAAAGGCCATCTGACACCCTTTGTCTGAGCTTTGTGTGAGTTTGGTGCTTCTCTGCTACACCCTGGCTTCCCAAAGCTTGTGACAGGGAGCAACACGAGCAGGCACTGCTAGGCACTGTGCTGGTGGGGTGGCTGCTGCACTGTTATTTAAAGCTGGCTGAGATAAAGTAATCCTGCTTCCAATTTTATTTCCTGTGTCCTTAAATCAACTGCTCCAGACAGGTCAGTGATTTTTAATCAGACAAAAGGACCAAGCAGGATTTAAAATTTTTCTTTGAAAATCAGACCTGAATTCTTTTAATTGGCACAACTCTTGGCTCTTGTGAGAGCACATTGGGCTGTGGTCTTTCATGTTGCACTCCTTCAGTGTCTCCCAGCTGATGGTGGGGGGCAGGGGAAGCTGTGTCCTCATCCTGCCCTACTCTGCTCCACTGGCAGCCTGTCATGCTCCCCCCCATCCTGCCAGTCCCTTCCTTCGGAAGGTCCAGGGACCTCACTTGCAGAGGGGCCTTCATCCTTGCATGGGATGGAGGAGGGGGTGCTCCCCGAGACAGCCATCTGAGCCAGGTCCTCCCAGCTCTGGAGGCGAGGCAGCAGCAGGCCACCTTCATGGTTGAGTTCCCTCTCGCAGCCTGTGCTTTATCTGGATATTGATAACCCAAATAGCTCTCCTAATCAGCCGGTAATGGATTCCACCGGGAGTACCTTATTTATCTACCACCTCTCCCAACTTCAGTCCTCTGTCTCCTTGCCGCTGCTGGCCAGCCCCCAGTGCTGGGCAGGCACCTCTCACTTCTCAGAGCAGGGCAGTGTTCTCCTGCCACCAGCTCCTCTGTGGCAGCACATCCTCTCCCAGACACTTCAAGGCAGATGAGGTGTTTTAAGCCAGATGAGATGGGGGATTTGGTTCTGTTCTCACCTAATGGGGCTGCATTAAGGAGAACAAACACATCTGTTCTTCACCCTCCCTTCTGGCCACACGGTCGAGGCGCACTGTGCTCTGGCAGCCTCCATGAGCAATGGGAGGGCACGGATTTCTTTGTCTTCATGCCTGCATGTACCTGCAGATATGTGCACATATGTGTGCTCCCTGTGTGTTTTTCTAAAATTTGGCAACATATTTTTCCGTTCATCCCTCAGCCCATGAGTCACTCCACATACCTGCACTGTTCCTCAGTGAGTGAACCTCCAAATGTGACACAGTCTGGTGCACCCCAAGATCTGTGCAGTGACCACATTAATTCTGGAAATAGTGTCTTTATATGGCTTTTTACACCTGAAAAACTCAGTCAGCATCTGAGCTACTGTACTGGCTCTCATGTGTGGCATGGAAACGCTCCCTTTTATTTTCTTTCTGTGGTTTCTAGGTACTCTTGTAGCAAGAGGGAGCTTGGCCACTGGCTTCAGTAGGAGCAGACTTTTGCCCTACAGGCAGTAGACGGTGCCTGTCTAAAGGCCAAGTGTAAAAGCAGTTCCTGGTCTGGGATGTGTCTGTTCTCTAGAAACACACAGGCTGGCCTGTAGACACCCACATTAAACCAATGTCTTCTGACATTCAAATACCAGCATGAAGAAGGGAGATAAAGAATGTTTCACAACTCATCTTTTGCTTTCTTATTTTCTTTCTTTTTTTTTTTTCGCTCCAGTCAAATCCTGTATATCAGCAAAAGATTCAATGTGGCACAAGAACAGCTCATTATCTTACTGTCTCCAAAAGTTCTTTTGTATTGGGAAATAATTTCTCTAAGAGTGCTGAAGCATGCCTGTGGAAATCATCTTCTCATACCCAGGAGCACTTGACCTCCTAATCTTTTTTTTTTACCATCCAGGAAACTGAGGCACAGGCAAGCAAAAAACTTCAGCCACCATCACACACCTGAACCCAGCAGGACTTGTTTTTTCTCACCTTGGAAACACAGACTGGTTCACCTGGAACAGATGAAGTTATGTGACTGCAAAATTGCTGTGAATGAGGACGAGTCTGGGCTCCAGGAGTCCTGCCTCCCAAATCCCTGTTCTAAATACCACATTGTCATAAAAAGCTGACTTTAAAAATAGCGTGCACAACTTTGTGCATGGAGAAGCCAGCAATTTACACAGCTGAGCAAATCACAGAAAACTCTAAACAGGGAGTAGAAAAATATTTACACTTCGAAGGCCTGAGTGTAAATTGAAGAAGTACATTCCATTAATGGGAGTTTATGCACATTGATACATTTCATTTTCCCCTGAAATGCTGAAAATGAAACACTGAGACATAAATGTACCAGGAGTTGATCAGTGTTGCTGCTTCTGCACCTGCCAGCCAGATGCCATATCAGGTGAAGGAGTGAAATATAATTCATGCATTGCCTTGCCACAGGGAAGGACAGAAGGTGGTTGGGGTGGTTCTTAGCCCTGTTTTGTCATTTTACCCAGCCCTCTGTGGTGGAGTTGCCCCTGATACCTATCAGTGTAAAGGAAGTCATAGCTGGACTTCCCAGATCCTCCACTCATGCACATCCACTTAATTTGCATCAGATGAGAATCTGTTCTAATACCCTTAAAACTTGAGTGTGAGGTATAGGGAGAAGAGGACAGGTGCTACCACCAGGTGAAGACTGCTTTTGGTTATTCCCACAGTCCCAAAGATGGCTCATGTCTCCCTGCTCACCACAGGCATTGCAGCCCACCCTCCCTGAGCAATGGCCACCAGTGACCCTGACAGAAATTAAATACGTGCTGGGAAAATAAGCGGTGATGACAAATGTGCCCAGGAAAAAAACAAGTGGTGCTTATCAGAGGAGGTATCACTACAGCTGCCATTTAAGCTGGGTTTGGAGTCTGCCTAAGAACAGCTAGTTTGGATTTCTTCTCAAGGAAAAAAGAGATTTCCAGTCTCTGTTTAATCTTCCTGCCTTGTTTGTACCTTCTTTATATACAAATATAAGGTGTTGTTACGTAGAGTCTCCCGACCAGTGGGTGGGTGATTGAGAGCCCAGCAGCCGAGCCCAGATCGCCACTGGTCCATACTCACAAGAAGCGGGTTAGACTCGCTGGCAAAGTGCTTGCCTGTGAGGGATCCGAGGGCAAGCGCAAGGGAGAGACCAGATGCTTGCTGTCCAGAAGTGTTTTATTCCCCCTGACTGAGGCAGTAGCAAACCTCCCCGAGCCAGGCTCGGGAAGGGGTTATAAAAAATACAATAACTGGGGGTTTGAATGTAAGGTAACCAATGGGGGAGCTTTAGAGGAGGGATGAGGGACGACAGGGAGCAAATGGGAGAAACCCAGGGGCCGAGAGAGGTGTGAGGGGCAAATCACCTGGTAGGATTGGCATTACTGATAGAGAAGGTTCCCGAAGAACCTGGGCAGGGCTAGGGTGATGGACATTGGTAGGGGCAGGATTTGTCAGATTTGACAGGGATATATTTGGAAAATTCGGGAGGAGAGGGAAGAGTGACACCACTGACAGACAGGTCGGTGGCGGGAAAACTTTGAGGTAAACAACTTGGGAGGAACCACTCTGAGGGGAAAGAATAGGGGTACACAGGAACAAACCATTTAACAACTGACCAACATGGAAATACCTCATTATAACAGAACAATCAAATGAACTTAAAAACAGAACACCACAATAAGGTGTAGCTGCTATAGCTTCTCCATGTATCCCTGTGTATGTACATTAGCTTGCTAATGAAGGAAGGCCTGGAGAGTTGCCCCAGTTGATCACAACCTCACACCCCATTTGGGATGGATGGAGCCCACTCTTGTAGCAGTATTTTGGTTGGTGTTTACGCCATACTGTTGTTTTCAGAGACATTTCTGTGAGCTTTGGTTTTGTCGAGATCATCTTCTTGGTAAATTTTACCTTGGGAAATCACTTTTTCAGTCACTGATCATCCAAGGTGATAGTTAATGCTGAACCCAGGCATTAGAAAGCTATTTGGATGTCCTGTCCTTCTTCCTCCATACTAATTTTATCCTGAAAATAATTAAATGATACCTCTTTTCTGGGACACTTCCACCAAAATGCTGGGGAATTTCACAGAAAAGAGCAGGCTATGTACAGAGAAATTGCCTGGGGGAGGGCCCATGCTGGTCCAGAATGTTGGCATTACCTCCTCATTTATCAGCCTGGGATTGGAGCTTTAAGAAATGGGACGTCTCCGGCGGGGATTGGGAAGTGGGCAAGGCTGTGGTTTATGTTGTGATTGAAACAGGGGAAGGAGAAGGCAAGAAAAGCCACAAAAAAAGGGGACCAGAGTGGCAGTGAGCTGGCAGTGAGCTGGAAGTGACAGGTGACAACAGGAGCAGTGCCAGTTCATTAAGACAGTCTTTAAAATATTTGCTGGCTGAAAACTCCATGTGTCGGGTTGGGGAATGATTGACACCAATCAAATCCTCACCTTTTGCAACAGAAGGTGTCTGGTATGGCCAAAGTGTTAAATCCCCAGCAATATCCCTGACCATAGTGTCACAGCAGTCAGAGGCAGGGCCAAGCTGAAGGGTGCAGACAGATCCTATAAATTTGATTTAAAACATCGAGAATTCATCACAGTTGGCTCACCAGTCCAGTTCTGTAGGTGAAGCAGGATTTAAGGCATGATCAATACTTCTGCAGACGACCTTACTGCTGAGGGTGGGGAGAGGTAATGGGGCTGGAGCAACAACAAGAACTAATGAAAGAACTAAAGAAGCTGCCCTTCTACCTTAGAGGGGAGAGAGGGGCTTTTTAGGCCTTGCCCTTCACTTTAGTCTTGTCCCCTGTCCCTTCAGGCCCTATAATTGATCATTTAGGGACAGAGGTCAAACTGTCAATACAATTAGGTAGCTGCTGTTGGTTATATGTGCATGACATCTAGAAAATGGTATGTGACAGGAGTCAGGAGAAGGAGCACAAAAAGAAAAAAAATGAATAAAAATTATTGGTTTTGCATTTAGAGGATGTAATTTGGAGGGACCAGGAAATTGCTAGGTCTTGTGTAAATGAACTGCAAGACTAAACTGTGAGGGTACATCTTTCTGTTAGGGGATTGTGTTGAAAGGCACCATCTCCTGAACATTTCTGTTTAGCCTGGTTGTTGTTATTGGTGTTGGCAGCTTGGGAGAGACAAACAGTTCTTTTTTCTTCTTCCTCCTAACAATTTTTAACCTAGCTGTTGTTAAAGATTCATCATGCTTAAAAACACCCAATGCTGACTTCTCATTACTCCCTACCTAAAAACACTGCAGAATCCTCTTAACAGTTATTTATTATGCTCATCTCGTAGATTGCTTTCTGGGACACAGTGAGGTTGTGACAAAGATTTCAGTTCAGTCTTTATGCAGGAGAGCCAGGGCTGCTTTCCTCCCCAATTCCAGCCCTGTGGATTGAGGATTTGGCGGCAGAGGAGTGAGGTGGGGTGCATGCCCACGAGTGAGGGCGAAAAGGTGAGAGGTGAGGAGACCAAGGTCCTGTGAGCTCTGTGGGAGCACACCAAATAAACCCCAACTCACATGCCTAGCTTTGTGGGTGTGGGTGAAGGTTAATTTCAGCGAAAGATAATAAAGAGGAGGGAAATTTAAGTTAAATCCTTGCTAGAACCAGTGCAAATTTGATGAGAGGTTAAAATACAGGAAGGGTTGGACAATGCCTTATCTGAGTGCTTCTGCCGTTGTGCACTGATTGTATTTCCCTTCCCATCTCTGTTTTCTAAGTGGATCACAGGGTTTCTTCTTAACATGCTGCAAGATCTCAGTATGAAGTATGCCATATAACACTCAGTATAATTACCCAAGGATGAATGTTGTGCTTGCACAGTGTCCAGAATATATTTTCCTCCTTAGAGGGGATATCTGTATGTCATGCCAAGAAACGTGCATGGGCCAGTACAGGCTGGAAGCTTTTACAGGCGCACTGCAGAGGCTATCTGTCAGCACCTTCCACAGACACTAAATGAAACAAAAAAAAAAAAAAAATTTAGATGAAAAGCCCTTTAACACACTAAATAGAATGCCTAGAGGAGAGTGTTCCTCTTCATCATTTAATCACACACAGACCTAAGCCAGAACTTTGCTGGAATTTGACATACGAGGCTGAGGGCTAGTGGAGCTCTGAGGCACTCACAAGCTCTTACTCTGGTCTCTGGGAGGATCACCAACGCACTCAGCTGTCAAAAAGCATCTCTGTTGTTTCAGACCTGTTGCCCACGAACTCCACTTAGGCTTTTCATTACCTGGTGGAAGACAATAAAAACCTCTTACAAAGACAGCCAAAATTGCTGGAGAATCTTCTTTTCAAAAACAAAACCTGGAAGTTTAGCCTTTGGGAAATTCATTTTCTATTGAGATGTAATTTGTGAAGTTTTTAAAGAGCAACTTTGAATTTTAAAGATTAAGAGGATTTGAAGGAAGGCAACAAAGTATAAATCATAAAGATGAAACTTTTTTCCCCCTAAATTTTTCTCTTGGCATGTTTTTGAATGTCATAAGGAACGTTTCCGTCTGAAAACTCGTGTTTGTCAATATGCAGTATTCCTTTGCTCCTTGGAAACACGAGCAAGAGATTAGAATTCAGACCTGTAGAAAGCATCAGACTACATCTCTGAGGCCAGCAACAGCTCCTTTTATCTGATGGCAGCACAGCGCTAGATGTTTGAGGGCTTCTCATCCTGTCCTGAAAAGGCAGCAATGGAGAATTTCTCTACCCAGTTTAGGATGTGATACTTAGAGCACCATTTTGATAAGAGCAAAATGGGAATTTTTGAATCTGGGAAGCAGGTTTGGGGTTTTTACAGGAAAGCAACTAATTTTTCAAGGTATTTTTTTCAGCATAATGCCTTTTTTCCTCATACATGCATGTAGCTCCCATTTTCCAAGTTATGATGTGAAGGAATGGACAGACATTCCCTTCCAGGTGCTCCATCCACCTTCACTGAGTTGGAAAAGGTCTGTGATATTTGCTGCTCCTATAGATCAGACACAAAAGAATGCCAGAGTTCCGCAGGAACTTGGAAGTGAAAATGGAGCAGCCGCAGTAGAGAAAGGGGCTTTTCTGGAGAAATGGTCCCTCCTGGAGCTGCTGTCTACAAACACTTGGATTTTTCACCCTTGATTTCCACTTGCTTGTGAGGATGGTTGTCAGCAGGGATTAAGACACTCCAGAGTTAGTGTGTACAATGCATGATGTGGCTCTAGACCCAAGCAGGAGTCCGTGGCAGAGGGTAAAGTCTTCCTCCTCCCACAGCCATCTTTCAGAGGAGGGTACTGCAGATGTTTGTGGTGTTTTACACACTTAGCCAAGCTCCTGCTCTGATTTCCATCAACAGGAGTGGGTTGGGCTGGCATGAGGATCAGGCCTTTGTTTAATTCCCATCCCACACTGATAGAGAGGCATGTCTGTGTGCACACCACAACCCATGAACGCATTGCTGTCCCTCGAGGAAAGAGACTCATTGAATAATCCTTTCTGTTTAGTGTTATTAAGTGGACCATGGCCCCAATTTTGCTTGTTTTGCTGCTGTTCCTTTGGGACGAGAGAGGTGGCCTTGTTCACACCACTGACTTTCAACATGGTGAGCAAGATTTAAAGAAATATAAGCCCCTTTGAGAGAGGAAAGTTTGAACAGCAGAGCTGAATAATGGGCTTTAATAGGCAAACCAAACAGTTAAATAAAAGATGCACACGGCATGCTAAAACTTAAGGAATGCATATTCAATGCAATGCATTATTAAATACAACGGTGAACATATGGGTGCCTACAATTAATGTATATAAATAGCTGATAAAATTGCTCAGTATTAGAAAGCTAGCGGCAAAAATGACCTCATATGTCAAGCAGACAAGCAGGCAGTTACCATTTTCTTTGTACACCTTACAGATGATAAATTAGTTTTATGGTCTGCATGGGGCCCTTATCACATTACAGCACCAAGTGTTTGATAAAGAAAAAAAATGCCTCAGCTAAAAATCGAACTGAAATTTGGAGTCCCCGTAGACCTCATTTTTTTAACGTAAAGAATTTTAACCAACTTCCTTTTGGAAAGATTTATTGCTCCAAAGAGAAATGTGTATCTCTATCCTATGTGCTTTTATTACAACTTCTTCTCTTCCCTTCTTCTTCTTATTTTTTTTTTCTCCCCCTGACATTAGGTATAATATAAGACTGCTGTAATAGATTCATTATTGATTGGGGGATTTAGTTGTTACAGCAGAGGGAAGGGGCAAGCAGGACTCCTGGGTTCTGCTTCTGTCTTTTTTTACTGACCTTGGGTGAGCTGTTTCAGCACCCCGAGAATCAGTTTCTCCACCTCAGAAACAGGAAAGTCAACGTTAGGCAGTGCCCAGAAATCCCAGAGGAAATCCAGGTACTGAGCTTATGCTGCAGCCAGTGGTGAGGAGGGATTCTGCAGGGGAGGCTGTACCCTGGGACACATGGTGCTGTAGCTCAGCAATTAGTTTCCTCCTTTACAAAGGGAAAGGGATGAAGAGATGAATTTGCCAAGAAATCCAGCAGTTTTGCCTCTGCTAACGCTCTGCTTTTGACTGACCTTTTCTCACGTTCATCAATCTCTGCTCTGTTGGCACATGAGGCTACCTTATGGGCATATCTTCCCAACCTTATATCCCTTTTCCAGAGCTAAAAAAAAAGTTTTCTGAGGTCCAGTGAGGGAGCTGGGAGGCACTCACGAGCCTGTTGCTGCACCCAAAGGCTGGTGTGAGGGGTGAGGATGCAACCACACTGTCTCGATGCACACTGCATGAGATGCAGCAGTTTTTAGATGGAGCAAAGCAGTGCCGGAGACACCCTGTGGCTCCTTCTCCTCCTGGTTTGGAAAACAGGCTCTTTGTAGAGGTGGTCTTCAGTAAGTACCAGTTTCCCAGTTTTAAACAGGTATTTTGGGTTATTCCAATGCAATTCACTTCAATTGTAATCCCATAAAAAGCAACCTTTTTTTTTTTTTCCTTCACTCAGACTGATGTTTTATCTGGTAAGGAGAAACTAGGCAGATTTTTTTTCACTATGAGGGGGCTGAGGCCCTGGCACAGGTTGCCCATAGCAGCTGTGGCTGCCCCATCCCTGGAAATGTCCAAGGCCATGCTGGATGGGGCTGGGAGCAACCTGGGCTATTGGAAGGTGTCCCTGCCCATGTCAGGGGGTTGGAACTGGTAGTCTTTAAGGTCCCTTCCAAACCAAACCATTCTGGGATTCTGTTCCAGGCAATTGGTTCCCAGATATAGCACTGAGCAGACTTTTGGTTAAATATTCTTCGGCTAAGTTTAGTTGTTGGTGTTTGTCCCTGTTTTTCTGAATCTCCCTCCACCAAGGTAAATAATTAGCTACTTCTGATATAGTTTTTGGGATAATTTTGGATGAGAAAACACTGCTCACATTTAATAACTTGCTGAAATCACTAAGACATTAAAATTTAAGCTTGTGTTTAAAAGTAAGCACAGAGTTAAACACCTTTATGAATTTAATTAACACATTCTTGCCATGCAATGAAGTTAAAAATACCTTTGGAAGTCCGTCTATAAAAATGAGTGATGTTGTATTTCCCCACTGACAAATCTCTACTAAAATGCCATACAATGAAAGAAGAATTTATAGCTGTAAACACGGCTTGCAAAGAGGGAGGCAACCTCCAGAATTTAGCAATCACATTTGTTAAGGTTTCTCTAAAGCCTAAACTCCCAATTAACAAGCAAATCATCATCAGACAGTCAGTGAATGGCAAATTCATTCTATTCAACATCTTTTCAGAAGTGGATTTTGTGCACTTATCTCCATGAAAACCCAGCAGGAAAGTTTTCCATGAGAATGATCCTACATCTGCCTGGTTTTAATGACTGTAATGGCAAGCAATATTCTACAATTACTTTGGTGATCTCATTTCAAGCATGCAAATCATATTATTTAAGAGCCCAGCAAAAGTCATTTATTTCTTGGAACTGCCAGCTAACTTTGGTGGGGTGAGGAAACGCTGCGCTTAGAATTAAAAGCCCTGATGTCTTGTAACCTTCCACGGTGGAGTTATAAAATTTGTCCAACAAGGTCAGGCAAGAAATCCTGAAAATGAGTCAGAGAGAAAGAGAGAGAAGAGGGGGAGAGCCACCACCCTATATTGTTCATTACCAAGTCATCTAGGTGTTCTCTTAGCTGAATGAAGGGTTCATAACTGGCTCATCATATTGGGCAGCAGCTAATGGCAAAAAAATTGTGAACACAAAGTCATCCAGAAAGACATCTGGGAAACCTTTCATTGTCGTTGTGACCGTTCTGTAAAGCTGATTTTCTTTTCTGAGATCTTTTCTGGGTTTGTTTTAGACAAAGCCAATTATTTTTTTCATCCTGGATTATTTGGGTGTATATATACTGTTGCAGTTTTGCTAACTCATACATCAAGATGTAGATAAAATCTTACTGTCTGTTTCCTGTGGTACAGCTGTCTGTTTGTCTTTACTACCCTCTTCTTTTTTTTGTTTTTTTGGGATGGCAAAGTCAGGCTTGTTAGGCTAAAGCTGTCAATGAATTTTGAAACCATAAAGAAAATATAATTGCCTTTACATAGTCTATATTCAGCTCATGCTTTACTTATTAATTTTGTTTCAATTTTTGTCTCTTTGCTTGTTTGTTAATTTAACCCATGTGGAGACTCAGTGGATGGTGTGACAACATATATATGGCAAGAATGATTTACAAGGTATGTAACACCACTTCATGTTGCCAATCCTCTATAAGCCCAATAAAAGCTGCCAAAAGATCCAAACCAACCAAACCAAACCAAACTAAACCAAAAAACAAACAAAATAGCCAAACAAAAACCACACAAAAGCCCCAAACCCAAAACAAAACCAAAAACCACCCCCCCTCCCCCACCTTCTAATTATAGTGTTGTTTATTTTCTTTTGGAAATAGAGCTTGGTCACTTTCTTTATTCTTCTGTCCCTATTTCCCTCCCTTGTTCTAGCTGCCAGTTGCTTAAGGTAGGCCATGGGGGAGGCAAAACCTCTTTCTGCAGTGCTTCATATCAAAGCCTTGAAGACTTATCCCATGCCCATGTCTCATAGCCATCTCATTTTGTCAGAGATACAAGGGGAAAGATTTTGTGGAATCTGATTATTAGTTTCATAAGAGACAGTTGATTTAAAAATGGCTTAACCAGGCTGCTGAGCAGAATTTCTCCATGTGGGAGGAGACATAGTCTTTAACAGGAGGTTAAGAAGGAGATGTGGGGGACTAAGAAAAGCAAAGAGAAGGTTCTTCCTGTCATCTTCTTTCTTGAGCCTCATCCTTTCATCCTTTGCCAGCAGCTTTCCTCTGGAAGATTTCAGGGTGAGCAGTCCTCAGGTGATGAGCTGTTGGAATTGCACCAGGGAATTATGTGTATGAAAGTACTAAAGCTTTGCACAGACACCTTTTTTTCCCTGTTTGGTCTATCACTGGTCAAAATGAACAATATTAATTCTGTTCTCACTCACAAAGGTATTAAATCAAAATAAACCTGAAACTTCTCCACTGAAGTGTGCCAGACTCTTACACCAAATACCCACTCATTCAGCATGTTTTGAGTAACAAGTTTGCAGCCTTCAGTTGTAGATCTCCATCCGCAAGATATTCTGTCTTAGTCACTGAAATCAGTGGGGCCTAAGCTCTTTGAAATTTTTATAGGTCTGAGACATTTACGGGTGAATTGTATTGCAGAGTTATTTAATGTCTGAGTGCAAGTGATTAAAATACAACATCACTTACAGAGTTCTGTGTTACTCATGCCTGTGCTGGAGTCTCTAAGTCTGCTTGGCAGTTTGCTCATCTTAGCTTGGCCACTGTGCTTCAACAACTTGGTTTCAGTCAGGTGGGGGACCTTGGTTTTGTTTGTATTGAGGGTTACACGTTTTTGGGGAAAGGTGCTGTCCTTTATTACGTATATAATAGTAACCAAGATTTTTCAGAAACAAATTAAGGACACAAATCTTACCCTCAAGAGCTTATGATTTGAATGGATCTATAACATGATGAATGAACACAAGAGAAGCAGAAGGAGGAAAGAAAAATATAGGGTCAAGCATCACTAGAAAAATCTGTGTCATTTCATTGATGAATTACACATACATTTACTGGTTCTATTCCAAGTGTTATGGAGTGTAATTGGTATTATATGTACATATACATGAAAGATGACCCAGTGATAAGATTGCTAGAAATCAGCTGCTGCTGTTAATGCAGCAAATCTGTTATATGGTATATATATTTTTATATATGTATTATTAAATCCATAAAATAATTTAATATTTTTGGAAAGATAGAGTCCCCTGAGTGACTGGCATTTGGCATGCTCTCAGTAGCATATCAGACACTCTTGGATGACACAGCACTACTGGCTTTCCAAGGAATGGGGACGCCAAGGTTTTAACACAAAAATTGCTTCTGCCCAGTCTATTCTTTCATTAGTCACTCACACTTTGAGCCCATGACACTTGGTCTGCTTGACCTTATTTATCCCACCATGGAGTTCATGGTGAAGAAAGCCATTGACAATCGAACATCATCAATAACTATGATCACTGTATCTTTCAACCCAGAGATAAATGCCCTAAGTTATGATTTCAGATCATGCTGTTAACCCTAGACTGGTTTTGATTACCAGCTTTATAAGGGATAATTATTAATTATAAATTATTCTTGATTGGAAGTACTTAGGAAATGTCTCGAAGATCCTAGGCGCATCCTAGGAAGAAGGGAAGTCAGTCATAGAGTCACAAAATCATATACTGTTAAGGATTGGAATTGACCTCAAAAGTCATCTAGTCCCAACCCCATCTGCCATGGGCAGGAGCACCTTCGAAGACCAAGTTGTTCAGGACCTTATCCAACCTGGCTCTGAACACTACCAGGGCTGGGATGTATCCACAGCCTCCTTGGGTAACCTGTTCCGGGGTCCCACCACACTCACAATGAAAAATTCGTTCCTAATATCTAACCTAATTTTCCCGTATTTCAATTTTTACCCACTGTCCCTTGTTCTATCAACACAGTTCCTAACTGAGAGCTCCTCTCTGGGCCCCCTTTGGATGCTGCAAACACTTTTTTTCCCTTCTTAGGGTATCTCCATATCTCTTAGTACTTGCAGGGTGCTTTTTCCACAGCAATCGCAACAAAGTGTACCATGTACCAAGTCACAGTGAGGAAATACAGGATAACAGGGAAATGGCTGTGGATTGCTGTTGGGTTAATGTGGCTGCAGTATGGCAGGAAAGGGGAAAGGGTGTGAAAAAGTGTGATCAACGAGATTTTTAACTCAACTCACAGAACTGATTTGTTTAAGAATTAGGAAAGTGAACAATTAGAGGGATAAAAAAATTTTACATAGATAATTTTTTGTCTCTACTGTTGTTTTTTTCCCTAGGCTGTCAGTGATGATTCTTAGTTCAGAATAAGCCTATAGTGGAGCCAGTCACTGTCAAGGGCAATAAATATACACAGTACACTTAAACTTTTGACATAACTTTGTTGTATTTAACACAGCCCTCTTCCCTATCTGATAGTGTTCCTGAAGTTTTCTGTTCTGAAATTCTTATCTGCATATAAACCCATACTCAGAACCTGCCCATATTCAAAGTTTATGTTGAGTGTTAAATTACACCAAGGCCATTTTTACATATGTCCACTACAGAGAGAGTGGTGGTTGGCAGTTGCGTGGCTCTGGGTAAGCTTGGAAGTGGCTACCAGCCACAAAAGCCATGTAGCCGTGCTAGCTTGAGGTTTGATGTGAGCTATAAACCTTGCCAGAGAAGGAAAAAAGGGGGGAAATAAATACTGTGACAGTTGTGCAGCTGAGCTCTGACATGCAGAGCTACACAGCCAGCTAAATCAAGACTGGGTGAGTTATGGTGGGACTTTTGGCTGCAGTAAAATCACTTTCATTGGGAACATATCTAAAGCAAGGCGAGATGCAGTACGAATAAAAGTGTAAGGTGGGTTTGAAGATTTTAAGGAGCTGCCATTTTTGGAACAAGTGCAAGAGATATTAATATACAAATAAGCCTGGAAACGTAGACATGCAGTAAGTTTTTTCTGATCTCACATCTTATTTGTAATTAACAAAAGACAAGAAGTCTTTCTGCTTGTATTCATGTGTCCAGATGGACAGCCTAGCATGAGGAACCTCAGCTGCCTTTCCCCTAGCAGTCTGCTCATGTCTGTCTGTCTACCTGCTTATCTAGTTCTCCCTCTAGTCATGTGAAACCACAGAATAAACTAATAGCAGCTTTCCCAGATGAAAACAAGTGTATTATCTTTTTATATTTTCTGAAGCAGTCCAGCATTTCATCACTTCACTGTGTTCAGTTGTTATGTTAGATTGTTTAATGTAATAGAATGACATGACACTGGTACACCAGATACATCAGAATTATGAATGCTGGAAAGAGACAGTGATAAAGTGTTTTGAGATACATGCAATCCTGATAGTGCTATAAGTTTCTGCAATTGATTAAAGACATTTCCCCTGTGCCACCTCATTATTACACATCAAAGGGGAAAAACAAGGGCAAGCTGCATAGTGGGGAAAAAAAAAAGAAAAATATGTTGTTGTATCCATGCATCAGAAATCTCCCAGATGTGTTAAATTAATATACAAGTATAAGTAAGCTTGAGAGAGACTAAAATAGATTTGGAGGGCAAAAAAACTTTGTGTTGGTTGTCTTGTTGATTGACATATCTGGAAGAGAGATTATGGGGAAGCATCTGAGCAAGTAAGAAAATGACAAACTCAGAATTGCTGTAGAGATCAAAGAGCTTTCCAGCAGCTGCAAGAATGACAGAGATGCTGATGGTCCAAAATTACTGTGAAGGCAGACCTGGTGTTGGGATGGCATCAAAATAAAACTTCTCTACCATTTAAAGGTGTTCAGGTGTAGCATTAATGTTTGCTGAAAATTAAGATTAGGCTGAGCTGAGATCTTTGACTCTCAGTTTATTTCAAGATTTCTAGAAGGAAAAAGGAAAGGTCAGAAGTCCTACTCATTTATGGCTATGTGAATCTGTGAGGCACTTCAAACACTTGATTAAAAGTACTCTTTGAGTCAACAGTACTTCCATGAATCAACAGCCATGAACTGAAGCTTTTGCAGTTTTTAGAGAGCTTTGGGCTGATCTGTGAATGAACACTGATGTCCCGAACTCATGCAAATATCCCCAGACCTCAACTTACTGGCTTTTAGGACAGATTTAGAAAATCTACAGAAACCACATGGATGAATGAAAGCTGAGCCAATGAAATTCAAGAATGTTAGATCAAGAAAGTGCAAGAAGATGCTAGAAAAATCCAGTTCAAGATAAAATGCTCATCACAGTACATTTTATTGACAGTGACATATGATTTTCTTACAGCCCAAGTTCACAAGCTGTCAGAGGAGCTACAATCCTCATTGTTCAGATGGTGACCAGTGAGAGAGAGAAGCAAAGACACAAAATCACAAGATGAATCTCAGTTAATCATCTAAGAACCAAAACTGTACAATTTGGAGTTCGGACTTGTGTTTTTGTGATCAGAGAGTTTCTTTCCTTCCTGTGTAATGATATTCTGCATCCCATAACCCTTCTTTTTCCCTCTGAAAGAGGATGCTTATCAATTAGTGAAGTAAATCTTTCAAAAGTGAACACATATTTTCAAGGAAATTTCTACCAAATGATTGGTGGTCTTTATGGGCTGAAGCTGGTCTCTGCTTTCTCCAAGCTGCTATCATTTTGTCCTCACTGAAATGCTTGTGGACAGTCTCTGGAAGAAGCCAAAACTGGGCTCACGTCTGAAGGTAAACTACTTATCAGGTACTGACATTTCTGAACAAAGTGAAAGCCCTCAGGTCAAGCAGTCTCACAGAAAAATGTGCAGCTTCTCCCCCTTCTAGACACACTTGAGGACTAGCAGGGGAACATCTGCCTGCAGAACCACTTGTCTGTCACCTTTTCCCATCATTTAACTCACTTTTATAGAAGAAAAATTCCATTTCACAAGCCTTTGGAGTCTCAAAGCTTCTTTCTCATTTTCAAGCCATTATTTTTTTTTCTGAGTATTGACTCATTCAAGTCATATGTTTTAGCTGATGTTCTTGTTCAAGCTTTCAAACATCAGAGCAGTGAAAGTATTTTTAATAAAAAATCTGTGTGACTTGTCTTAATGACACATCCTCCCTCTCTCTCCAGGGGAGGAGTGGGAAGACACCTAGGTAAAGGATCTAGCAAGGAAAGACCCTAGAGACTGTATCTGCCTGTGCTGTCAAAAGAATTTTCATGTACTCGAATTTATATATAAAAAAGTCTTAGAAAAGAAGATATTACACTACTGAATGTCCTTCATTATAAGAACCGGTAAGACCTGAAACAACATTTTGTTCATGACTCAGGCTCAATAAAGACAGGGCATTGCAAGTGCCAACCTAAGAAAATTATTTTCCCAATCATAATCAGATAAGCCTTGAGAAACAAGAGTAGATTCATAGAGTGTTTGGAGAAATAACCAATGGGGAGCCTCCTGTCTATTGGCAAGACCCCTGTTGACGTCAGTGAGAGCATGACAGAGCCCAGGATGAAGCAGACAAGGCATTAGGGATACACAAATACCAAATAAAAATATCACAGGCATTTTGCTCTTCAACATTAATAACAAATGTCAACACTCAAGTGCTGCTTCTTCAGTATGGAGCTGTGATATCCAGCCAGTAGGTAATCTCTCAAGACTTCCCAGCAGCCATTTATAGCTCCTGATAAGGTAGTGGATTTATTTTCTTAGCTTGCCCCAGACCCTCTTCAAAATAGCAGTTTTACTTGTGGGAGTGAAAGTATGGATGGGGTCAACTGCTGGTTTCATGGCAAGGAAAGTGCAGAAACTGGGATCCTGATAAGGATTAGGATCACCTTGCTTCTGTTGTCATCTCTGTAATGTCCTGTTTATGGCAACTGAAAATATATTCACAGAGGTACTTAGGCATCCTGTGATCTACACCTGAATTACTCCCATGTTAGCAGAATCACAGATTATGAGACTTGGGAAGAAATATGGACCTAAGGGAGGATCCTGCCAGAGGAAACAGCAGAGTTTTAGAGCTCAGCTTTGTCAGAGGAAGCGATATATCCCTGGCCAAAACATAGCCTTGTTCTGCATAAGATCACTGGTTATAAGCCCTCTTTTAGAAGTATATCTTTCAATCTAGCTGTCAGGAATATAAAAAAGCAAAGACAGGAGGAAGCACCATTATTGCACAGGTATCAGAGGACATATGCAGCCCCATGTCAGCTGATATGGCTCACCTTTCATGGTTTGAAAAGTTCCATCCCAATCTTTGCTGGTAGCTTCAGTTAAGCTGTAGAATTTCATGCGAAGATGTTGGAGGGGGAAATATATTTTTCTTTCAGCTGGTGATGATGTGGGAGGGGTAGCTTGCTAAAAGGAGAGTCTGAGAAAGTGGAAATAATTCAAGTTACAGTAGAAAGATTTTCCAAGAGCTTTTCTGGCTAGAGCTCAGCTTCTCAAGTGTTTGGGAGCCTGAGTACCACTGATTGCCCAAAACTTTGTGAAAGCAGAAAAAGTCCTTCTGAAAATCTGGGTCTTACTCTCAGTTTATCTAAATTTGCCATCCATGAAGCAGGAATGTTGTTAAAAAAAAAAAACAACAAAAACATCAAACCAACAAATAAAAAGCCAACACAATAAAGACTATGGCAAGCTCTGTGATGTAGACATAGAGACCCTCTTAACTAGCTCTCAGAGAGCTCCATGTCCAGTGCCTGAACCATCCATCAAGGCCTGAGTTAACCCCCCTTCCTTCCTGTTTGAAGTCTGGTGATTTCACTGCATGTAGCTAGGCTCCTGGCATCCCCACAGAGATTTTCCTCTCGCTTTCTGGTGCTGTTTTATTCTATGAATTGTTTGCACTTCAGGAGCAGGAGAATGAATTGGTCTCTGTGGAGTGTTGATGCCATTTCAGACTGAATAGACTGGGGGGCAGCTAACCCTCATGACAGAATAAAATACAAAGAAGGCTTTATTGGTGTCCCTCTCTCCTTTTAACCTTTTAAATACCTCTTTGTGAAGAATCTATTGTCTGCTCATCTAAATTAAATCAGAGATGAGGGGAAGACAGAGTAAATTCTAACAGGTGGAAGGGCTGCAGAGCAGCTAGTCTTAGCTATGGAAGATTTATTAATGTTGGGAACATGCCTTTGGGAATTCACTTTTGTTTACTGCTTTTGAGGTTGGGGAACAGAGCCCTGTCTCTATCCACCTGGTTATGGGCTGTGGTGGAACCCTTGTTTGTGCCATCCCCTGGCAGTTTCCTTCATGTGGTGTTCCATTGCAGGTGAACGATGTTTGGCATTTGTAGCTTATTTTAGTTTTACTGGTTACATTTCCTGGTTTAGCTTCACACTCCTAGTATTTGTGAAAGTTGTTGAATCTCTGGCTGTGCAAAATGCCCAGTCTTCCTCGTTACCTTTTAAAAATGCCAGATTTCTGGCTTTTGCGACACGTTCATCTTTCTGCCTCGGGCTTCTTACCACTGAAGTTTCAGACAACCAGGCACGTCCTGTCTGGAGAGGAAAAGACTAAAGGGAGTAATGATGAATGTCCATAAACACATAAAGGCATGTCCCTGAAAAAGGAGAGGAACCAATTATCCTCATTAGTCAGTGGGAACAAAAAAAAAAAAAAAAAAGAAAAAGGAAGGAGTGATAGGTTCTAAATGAAGCACTGCATATTTAGGTTGACTGTTATGGAAAACTTCATAACTATTAGTACATTTAAGGCAATGAAGCAAGTCACCCAAGGGAGGTAGTCAGATCACCTTCATTGGAGATAGTCAAGGGAAGGTTTGACACTCATCCATCAGAGAAGTGTTAGAGATAATTAAATCAGTCTTGCCCCAGGCAAAAGGATGGACTAGATAATTCACTAGTACTCCTGTTCAACCTAGCAGATTCTATATTTTTCCTTCTTAATTGGAAAGATATAAATGTGTGTGTGCATGTGTGTGTATGTGCACCACAATTCCTTTTACCCATGGAATGGCTGAAGGAGTGACATTTCTTTCCTTAGCTTTATTCTTTGTGTTTTAAAATGTTTACTCCAAATTGCCTCAGCAGCTTTTTCAGGTGCCTGTTTGCAGAGTTGTGAAGAGGATCAGGTGTTGGCAGCTGCTGGTCTTAATTTTTCCTCTTGACTGGTTTTGTTTTACTAAAATTAACCCTTAAAATATACATCTAGACAGGAAGAATTGTCTCCTTGCTGTCTGACAGCTCAATGCCACAGACAGACTAGAGAAACACCTCTGAAATGCACTGTTATTTAAATGTTTTTATTTAAAAATCCATCCCTCTCAGGAGTTGCCTGTCTCTTTCCACTGGTTTTATAGGGACCCCTGATATTGCTGATGTTTTTAGACATCTAAAGACTATGAAATGAAGCATCCTGAGCCTGCTGCACCTTGCAGCCCCACACAGGCTGTTTTCCCATGCCTTTGTTCCCCTGCTGATGACGCAGGGTAATGGCCATGGCAATGCACCCAGTGTGCTGTGCATTTTGCCCATTACAATTAGCATGATTGTCTCAGTGCTAGTTTGTGCTTCTCCATCTGTTTGCAGCCTCCATCTGTTATTTCTCCTCTTACAGTCAGTTAAGTCTAAGGATTCGGATAGAGCTAAGAGGTGTGCTGTAAGTTGTCTGTGGCAGCAGGCACCTGTGCTCAGTTCTGTTCTAGGCTTGCACCACTGGCTGCAGCCAGACTGTGATGCCTGACCCCGTCCTCCAGATGGAACAGCAACACAAGTGATGGCGAGGGCAGTAACAGAGGAGCTCCTTGGTCTCATGGTCCAAGAAAAGCTGCTATGGCACAGACCACGCACTATCTCATCTTGATTGCTGGTAATCACAGAGCACCGCAAGGACATCTTGGAGAGTAAATTTAGAAAGGACTTTGAAATCTCTCAGGCAGGCAAAGGATAATATTGATGTTCATACACTGCGAGAAATACTGCACAGGTAAGCACCATCATTTTTTTGGCAGCTGAGACGAGGCATCCCTTATCACAGCTGAGGCTACAATGCAAGAGTTAGCTCCTTTCTTAAGCGTGCAAGCTGAGTGTAATTCTACCTGAGGAATTTGTTTTGAAAGGCAATTAAAACTTTGCACAGTGAAACTTTATGGACAACACAGCAAGCAGCTTGCCATCACCTTTATCTTGGTCTTTGCAACCCTAAAAATATGCACTACACTGGGAGAGCTTGAGTGGTCCTTGAAAGAAGGGCTTCTTCCAGTGTGTATGTAGGCAGCAAAGAACATCATTGTCTGGCCTCATGGCTCTGAGAGGGACTAAATGCAAACTAATTGTATACAATAAATCAGTTCTGAATTAGGTCAGCATCAAGTGGAGAAAGATCTTCTTTGCCCTTTCATCCAGTTTACTGTTAGTCATTGTGTCATTAACACCTTCCCTCTTGCACATCAACCCTCCCAAATTTTATGATGCTCCAGGACCACTTTAACACCGTAGATAAATAATTCAAGCATTTCTTTCAGCCAGTGATGTTCCTTACTTCATAATATGCTGGAGCTGAGCACAGAATCACAGAATGACAGAATATCCTGAGTTGGAAGGGACCCACAAGGATCACTGAAGTCCAGTTCCTGGCCCTGAACACAACAATCCCAACAATCCCAACAATCCCTCCATGTGTCTGAGGGCATTGTTCAAATGCCTCTGTGAGGCTGCTGCTATGACCACTGCCCTAGGGAGCCTGTTCAGTGCCCTCTCACCCTCAGGGTGAAGAACCTTTGCTTAATATCCAACTTAAACCTCCCCATGCTCAACTTGTCACCATTCACTTGGGTCCTGTCCTTGCTTACCAGTGAGAAGACATCAACAGACCTCATCTATCAGAGTAATGGTAGTAGGGGAAGATGCTGGTTCTTTATTTTCCTTCTAAAGTATCTTTAGGTTATGTTATGGAGAAGGACAGCTCACCCGAACATTGAGTGAAAGCCTTTATGCTCCACAACTTGCAAGAAATCATAGCAAGATACACTGAAACCCACAAAACTCTGTCTCAACTTCTCCCACGAGCCCTTGTTCCACAGAAGCTCCTGGCTGTGACTCCATTCATCAGCCTTGAAACAAGATCGCCAGAAATGTTTGAGTGAGCATATCCCTGCGTCTCATAGTTCCTTTTGGCTTCCAAAGCAAAACTAGACGAGGCTCCCTCTTCCTCAAGTCACATATAACTTGGGGGAAAGACAACATCTTTGTAAAGCATCTTTTCAGACTCTGCCAGGAGGTTGAAATATGGTCTCCCAGCTGTGCTAGAGCACAGTTACCCAGGCCTGTAGCTCACTCTTGTCCTCTTTGGATTGCGTGCTCTGCATTGTTCCCTTGCAGGTCATACACCTCCTGCGTGAGGAACAATCTGATGCCAAGCCTTTAAGATGGACTCTTGGATGTACCATAACAGGAATCTGTTCTGCATAAGTGACAAGTTTAAGAAATTCTTGGTATCCATCTTCTGGTTTCCCAAGCTATTTAACTTTTATGATAATATGCTTTTTTCAGTGATAGCCTGAAAAAACCCCAATCCCCTGATGCTAACTCTGCTATGCAAAATGGACATTATAATTTGCTGGTTAGGAAAAGAGAACATAACTTGATTTTTTGGCCTGTCATCTTCCAGATACTTAAGCATGTGCTTAACTTTAAACCTGTGAGGCATTTTTGAAGATGGTAGATTTATTTACATCAGCACGTTACTGAATCTTCATAGGATTAGGGTTGCCATTAACAGCCTCAGCATCCTGACAGTGTTGTTTCCCAGTTTTGCATAGCAATAATGGTGAATTTGTGTCTGATGTGATTTATACAACCCATCCTTTGCCTTTCTCTGTGAAGCTATAAATCAATGTGTATTTTTTTCCCAGATTGATCTTCAGTCTGACTCTTTGAGCCGTGACTGTGATTATGCCTGTTTCCTCTTTTCCCTCCAGGTTTTCTTGGGTGGTTTTCACCAGGAGAACACTTCTCATCTAACTGGAACAATGAACTTTGTCTTTTTTTTTTTTTCCCCTGCTAAACTTTCTTTAACAATCTCTCTTCTAGTTAGAGACTTCATTTTCCCTTAATTACTTGAAGCCATTTAAAATAAACAATTTTAAACTAGGAGAACAATGAGCCACATGTTCTTCTGGTGGCCTGTCCCCATTGTCCTTTCATTCTTAAAACTAACGGTACTGAGAGATTAAACTTCATCCTACAGGCAGTGACCTATTCTGCTGCTTCATTTTAATTTTTCATATCTCTCTCCCCCCATTTTGGATGGCACTCCCCCCAGGTTACACCTTACATCAAAGTGTACATCATTTGCTCTTACTTCTTTCTGCATGCTGCCTCTAGGCTAGGAAATTGGCAGAATGCTGCTGTTGCTGCTGAGAGCTAGCCATTTTCCTTTAGTCAAATGTTTTTTAGCTTGAAAATGTCAATACAGAGATAAGTCATAAGATCAACTCTTAAATATTCACAGGCTGCTTCCTTTGTTTTGTTTTGTTTCTTTCCCCATGTCACAGTGTTATCCAGGGTAGCACTTTACTGGTTGCTTTGCATATTTTCCTTAGAAGTGTTTCTCTCATTAGGATTTAAAGAAGTACCAAGAGTTAAATTTTTCATTAGGAATTCTTGTGCTGTGTGATATCATGCATGTATTAGACACACATTGATATTTCCCGTATGGAAAAATCCTATAGGGCTTCACAGAAAATTACAAACTTTCTCATATAATTTTTTAAACCACCTTGTAAAAGCAAACACACAATGAAATAAACTTCTATTGAGATGGTTCAAAGAAATATGTGGAGAAGAAATAACTCTCTAATACATCCTGTAGGTATTTTTGAGTAATTTCTATAACCCCATTAAGTTTCTTTAGGGCTCTGCCAATTCCACTCCTCTGTATGTCTGTAGGCTCCTTTGGAAAGGGCACAAAAACACGGCCAAAACACTGCTTTGGTCTTTCTCTCCATGGATCTATATATAATAAGATTTTCCTGCTACTTCCAGTCCCCCTGATGGCTTGCTGAAAACTCATCATTACTCCCCTTGTAGCTCTTTTGTTTAGCAAATATGTGTGAAACAAATTGTATCTGCTTCTCGCATACTCACCTGTCCTGTCTTTCAGTGGTGGAAACCGCCACACACCCAATGAATTACACCTACCAACAAAATTTTGCCTCTTTGGCATTTGTTTTCACTGTCTGCATTCATCTGGAGTCTCAAATTCCAGACTTCAGTGTGGAAACTTTCCCATGCTTAAACTCATGGCACAGGAGGTTATGCCAAGCTGAATCAGCACCAGGGCAAGGTGCACGTCGGTGATGGAAGGGTTGGAGCACCAACAGTGTGAGGAAGTGAAGAAGCACAAGTTCTAACACATTTCATGACCAACATCTGTTTGTAAGTTACTGACAACCTGCCTGTATAAATCGCAGAATCATGGAGTGATTTGGTTTGGAAGAGGCCTTAAAGGTCATCTTATTCCAGCCCCCCTGCTGCTGGGGGGATTGGTTATAAAGCTGGATAGCATCAACAGCACCGCGTCAAAGGCGAGTGGGCTTGATGGCACCACATTGCACCATCCCCTGTTAAACTGTTCCTGCTGCCACATGACTGAGAGCAATCATTCAAGTGATTAAGGGCAAATGTGGGATGGTGTGGGAGGTTAGAGAGGATTGAAGCCCATTCTGACATTTGCTCTGTGATTACCTTATGCCTCAGTTTCCCCAAGGGATGTTTCTAAGCAGTTTTGTAAATATCCGTAGTTGGAACTTTAAAATTGAAAAGCTATGGCTGAACTCTGAGTTTTTACTTTGCATGGGATGGGTGTAAAAATCCTGTGATTCTATCTGAGGCAAAAAAAGTGAATAATACATTCAGTGTTAATAATTGTTATATATTTCTGAATAAAAACACTGATGTGATCTCACCAGCTGGTTGATTTAATATAAATATTCAAATGCAGAAACAGTTTATTAAACAGATTGGAAATCATCAACTTCATTATTGTAATAGAGCAAATACAGTATCTTGATTTTCAATAAATGGAACAATCTACCGTATGCTGAATCACTTGCTGTCTGTTGCTATGTTCTATTAAAAAGAAAATAATGATTCTAACAGAATGTCATGTAGCCACTCCAGGAATTAATAGAATTAGTGCAGCAACCTCAAGACAGAATATAAATATTCTATTGAATTATCAGTTAAAACCTCATAGCAATAAAGGTAAACTACATCAAATAAGTGAACAGAAATTATGGACTATTTCCCAAATTCTTGTATTAGTCTTCGTCTTGAGCCTGAAATGAAAATTCTTGAGAGTAACAAGTATGTAATTACTTGACATTTTTCTTCTTCGAGTCATCTTAGGAAAACAAATTACATGATGTAAGTGCAGCTCTTTGGATTCATAAACTACTGGCATAATGAAGAAAACACTGGGTAATTATTATGCATCAAGCATTCATTGATGTTAATTTTTGCTCAAAAGATTGAGACATAGATAATTTTTCAGTTTCTAATGTGAGTCTGCTGAAGTTTTGCTTCCATCAAATGCCGTTCACCCCTATTGCAGGAAAAATTGTTTAGTTCATTTCCCTGGTTTGGCTGGACTTTTCTACTGGCAGCCACTTGCAGCAGAATATCATCCCTACAAAATCCAGCTTCTCCCATATGCCAGTTGTAATTAGCTCTGACACCACAAAGGTGAAATAATATCACAAGAGGCAGAGGAATTCTTTAGCATTACAAGTAGGGAAAAGAAGAAGAAATTGAGACAGGGATAATATCAGAGACAAAAAAAATCCTAATCTATTAGACCCTGAGATGGTACTCACATATAATTTTGACGTGGAAATTCATGGAGATGTAATGCTTCCAATTCTTCTCATGTTCTCACATGTTTTCAAGATACTCCAGTTTCATGCATTAGACTATTCCCTGTCTCCATGTCACAACCACAGCCACTGCAGGACATCACCCACCACATGGGAGTACATTCCAACACGGTCTGACTGCTATTGCAGTACAAAACAAGAGTGTCAGAATGCAATTTTATAATTTTTCCAGTGTATCCAGGGGAAAAAGGAAAAAGAAAGAAAAAACAGACAAGAAAAATGAAAGAAAAAAAGGAAAAAAATGGAGGAAAAAAAAGTGAAAAGTAAAACTAGAAATAAAAATGTGGATAAAGAACAAAACACTGAAATGCCATCCAATAGTAATAGCATGAAGTTCTAGAAAACTTAGATAGCTTTTTGGTTAGATCTTTAATATAACCTGCCTTGGGAAAATAATTTTCATTTCATGCACTTACATTTCTTTTCATATTACTTCTCTTTCCAATCTAGTTTTATTGTAGGGCTTTTCTAGCTGCAAAAAGGTGCTAACAAAGTGAGTGAAAGTTTGCAGGGTTTTCTTCAGATTGAAGCCAGTGGCATCACAACAATCCCTATAATGGAAGTTTAAAGACATAATGGGTCTGTCTCTGACCCTGACCCCTTAAAAATAATTTAACTGATAACTGTTGAAAGAAAAGGGCTGACTTTATTGACTTGCTTCTTTGAAAAACAGGAGACAATAAAATAACACTATTGTGTACAACTGATATTGCTTACTCATTTTTTGTTGGATAAAGAATTTTAAGAGGAAAGTTTCAGTGAATAAAAGCTTTGAAACAACAATTAGATGTACTCAGGGATTTTTTCCCAGATATTTATTACATATGTTTTCCAGAATTCTTTCTTTGAGCCCAAATTTATATGTAGGCATTGACAGACTATCTCCTCCCTTTCCCTTTCCCTTTCCCTTTCCCTTTCCCTTTCCCTTTCTCTTTCTCTTTCTCTTTCCCTTTCCCTTTCCTTTTCTCTTTCCCTTTCCCTTTCCCTTCCCCTCTTTCTCTCTTTCCCTTTCCCTCTTTCCCTTTTTCTCTCTTTCCCTCTTTCCCTCTTTCTATCTTTCCCTCTTTCCCTCTTTCCCTCCCCTTTCCTTTTCTCAAAAGGGATGTGTTTTCCCCTCCACTGAAGTTTCAGTTCCTGGTTAACAACTCTCATTCTCTCTTTTATGCAATTCGTAGAGATTTCTCTAGGGACCACTTGTCACATTGAGCCACCAGAACAAGGAATTATTAACACACATTACACTGAGGATAATCTTTGCTCAATTGTCTACTCACAAAGGACATCCCTCAATACCTGTTTAGTCAAAATTGTGGAAGTTGTTTGAAAATGAGTGGTGGGGGGAGCAGTTGGAGTAGGTCAGGAAAGCCATTTCCATGAAAAACTTTAAACAGTCTGTTCCAGAGTTTTCAAAACAAATTAGTTATAAACCAACAGTTGTCAATGGCCCTTACTTTAGATAATCTTGATGGGAGTTTTACTTTGTATTTATTTTTCTATATTTCTAAATATTAGGAATTTATGATCCTGACCTAGGTATAATGTGATGTGCCTTATACAACCCATCATAAGTTTTCATAGCTCCAATCCTCCATCACACACTCTGGACATCTCCTGATTACACAGAATCGCAGAATCAGGGGATGGTTTGTGCTAGAAGGCATCTTTAATGTCCATCTACTCCAACTCCCCTGCAGTGAACAGGGACATCTTCAACCACTCCAAGCTGCTCAGATCCCCATCCAGCCCAAGGTTGAATGATGACTGTTTATTCTTTTCCATAAATTGTGCTTCCTGCACCAGAAGTTTATGTCACAAACCAAGAGGAAAAACATAAAGCCCACCCAAAATATTTTCACAAATACAAAAAGCAGAAGCTGATGAAAAGAAAGTATGATATGTAACCTGCCTTTCCCACTATTTTCCTCCCGTCTCCATTTCACATAATTCCCTCTGCAGCAAAGGTAATGGATATAGTTCTCCCAGCTAAAACATCTCTACATTTTGAGTTCCTCCAGTTTGTGCACAACTTCCCTGTGCATTTGGTGAAAAGAAGCATCTTCCTTTGAATAACTGCAGGCAGCAATGCTCTCAGACTCACTTAATGCTCAGCACAAGGTAAAGTTATTTGACTTTATCAGATACCTTGAGTTGCATCTGATGTTCTTGAGTCATAGAAGGGTTGAGTTGGCCTGATTTGGTAGCTAGTCCCAAACTTCTGATTTTGTGCCAAACACCAGCCCAAAATGTGGCCTTGGGCATGTCACTTATACTATCCTTGCCTCTGTGCTACCATCAACAAAATGAGATCTTCCTTCTCTGGGGGAACTGTGAGAATTAATTAGCTTGTGTTTGCCAGAACTTCTGAAGTGCTAAGCAAATGCTGATTAGAATAATTTTACAGGCTTCAGAGGACTGCATATCTCAAGGGATCATGTGGAGAACTCTCGATGGGGAAGTAATGCAGCACACTCAAAAATGCATTTGCAAGACTTTAGTCTATGTTTCACTTGAGTGGATTCATATTTTAAATATCTTATGGCTCTATTCTTTCTAACCCTGCATACTTCATATCAACTTGTGTTTAATCTTGCATGCAGAGGGTGAGGAAACTGTCTACAAAGCGGTCCTTCCTCTCTCCCTTAAGGAATAATCTACTCTCATCACCATAGCACGTAACTGCAAAGACCAAAATAGCCTTGCAAAGAAATGAACGTTAAGACTTCCCATGGGGAGTTGAAAGGGGAAGAGCAATGTCTTGACCAGATCACAGGGTTATGGCCGTGGTAACCTATGAAAGGGCAGAGCAGCTCCTTTTACCTTTTGCATTTTTGGAGCGCTAAGCTGGCCTCGGGGAGCATCTCAGTTGCTCAGCATTTCCTCCCGCTTCCCTCAGGCTTCTTTGCTTGTACAGTCCTAACAAAGGAAGACTTATTAGCTCAAGCTACAGAGGAGTGCTGTTATGGGGCTTTGGGCAGGAGCTGGTTTATGTCTGGCAAACTCAGAGCAGGGCCAGGGCAGGCTGAGCCTCCCCGCGCGCACCAGCGCGGTTCTGCCCTGATGCACTCGGCAGCCCGGGGAAGCTCAGGCAGGAACGAGCAGCTTTACGTGCCACAAGCATGAACTCTCTCCCTGGGAATGCTTTTGGCTCAGTGATTGAGTTTTTTTTTTCTTTTTTTTTTCTTTTAAGTGAAACTGAGCCATGGTAGACTTTAAAAATTGCTTAAATTTGAACTAAATATAGTAATTTATACTTTTCTCCTGAAACGCCTCTGTACTCCTTATATTTGCCTGGTTCTTACTCTGATTTCCTAAAGGACCAGGCTTGGAGAGTCAGGTGTTTTGAGCTGTTGAATACTAAGGAATTTTGGCTTAGATTGGGTTCTCTTAACATGCTCTGGGCATCAAAACTTGCCCTTACAAATTAATTCCTGAACATACTTTTGAAAAACTACTATTTTCCTTTTTAAAATAAAGTTACTCAGAGCTGTCCTGGGTCCAGCTTGCTTGCCTCGTCTGCCCCCTCCTCAGTCTGAAGAGGGAGACTATCCAACAGAAGGATTTAAATGTGACACATAGGAGAAGCAGAATTACTTCCAGGTTCTGCTGGAATCAATGAGCTTCAGGTTTGCTATGTCCCTTAATCTCTCTATTCCTTGATGGCTGATCAGCTAAATCTGAATAATGATGCTTTTGTTCTTCCCTGATATAGTGGATAAGTCAATTCTGAGATCATTAAAATGCTGTAGATCTTTAAATTGTCATAGCTTTTTGTAGGGCTTTTTTTCTGGATTTTAGTTTATTTCTTTGTCTGTTTGTGATGGGTATTCTGATTATTGATTGTTTTGCCCTAAAGAGTATTTATCTTGTTTCTTCCTAGATGTAACTATTTGCTTACAGTGAAAGTGGATAAAAAAGGCAAATACAAATTATTTTTAAAAAGCAAACCAAAAGCCTTTTCCTAACCCTAAATTTCATTACTTAGGATTTCTGTATCAGCACAGTCCAACAGTCAAAGAAATAAGTGGACTTCTTCCCACCTGTTGAAAATCAAGCTCTGGGAGAACAAAAATCATACCAACTGAATAAGCAGTCCTATTTGGTGTTCCTCAGTAGCCGTTCTTTAATTTTTTTGAAAGAATAGAATTATTTCCATAAAGAAGAGAAATTCAGCCCCTGATTTATTATTGTTTAGTTTTTATTGTTACAGACATGTAACAATATGTCTACTCACTGCCCAAGACTCCATTGGGATGACACACATCCTGCTGTATCCAAGAATAAAATTAATTCCCACATTTTTAACAGGTTTGAGGCTTTAGGAATCTTTAGTACTCTTGCATCACTGCTGCTGTTTCTTCCTCCCCTCCCATCTCCACATTTCAACTACTCTGCTCAGAGTCTGATAACTTGCCCAGTGTGCCTTGAAAAGCCTTCAGACCTTGCAGTCTGCTTCCCCGTATATTTGTTCTGGGTTTTTTTCTTCTTCTTTTCCTCTTTTTGAAAGCTCTCCCTTAATGTATTTTACCTAAAAATAATTCATTAGAAATTTAGGAAAGCCGTCCAAATCACTCTTGAGAAGTCTCCTCTGCTGTGGTGCCAGCATGGCCTCCGGGTGAATGTTACACCTGCATTTTATTTCAATAAATTGTGCTGAGCTGTATGTGCACCTTAAAAGACAGTCTGCTTTGCAAGTTGTGAACGAGTCCTTATGCAGGGAGGGTGGCAGGGAAAAAAAAAAAATTAGTCCTCCTTTTTCTTCTCTGTGACTTATTTGACCTTGAGACTTATAATGGCATCTCAGACAAAATGAACATAATCTAATGGACAGCGGGGAAGAGGGAACGGCTGGGTACATCTGTCGTATTACTGGGCTGTCTGAACAGTCAATGAAGCAGGTCCAAACCATAAGAGGCCTGTTCAGTTTAGCTCCAGGGTCTGCAGACAAGGAGCACAATCATTTATCTTTATTTACTGAACTCTGCTTTCTGTTTAAAAAAAAAAAAAAAGAAAAAAAAAGAAGAAAAAAAGAATTGACAGGTTGACAAAAACCCAACTTGGCGATGCCCACTGCACTGAGATAAATGCTATTCATGCTCTGCAAAGACAAGGACAGCTTCTCATGCCCTTTCTCCCATTCCAGTAGGCACCTATTATACAAGGAATAAAAGCAGCACAAGACACCTGTACACTGCTTGCTGTACTCAGCTGGCTCAGCTGCTCCACAGACAATGCTGGTGTTGGGGAGTTTCTGTGTGCTTGTTTTGCTTCTTTGAATTTCTTAAGGAGATACATATACAAAATCAGAGAAACTAACATTTGGGGTTTCACTTTTTAAATTTTTTCTTCCTTTTCTCTCTTTCATTATTTTTCTGTTTACACATTTCTTTCTTTTCTTTCTTTCTTTTCTTTTCTTTCTCTCTTTCTCTTTCTTCTTTCCTTCTTTCCCTTCTCTCCTTCTTTCATTCTTTCTTTCTTTCCCTTTATTCTTTCTCTCTCTCTCTTTTTTTGAGTGTCTCCCTCTTTCTCTCTTCCTCTCTGCTCACAAATAAATTGGAGCAGAGAGATGCATCCCACAGAGGCCGTCGGTAGCAGATAAAAGGATCACAAACCCGAGGGAGGACTCTGGGCTCTCTTACACATGCTGCACTAAAGACCAGTCAGAGATTCTCTTAATGGCTTAGGGTACTGGTTTCACCCATATTTTTATTTGCTTTTGACAAAACATTACAGCAAAGACATGAAGGCTGTAGGGTGAATTCTTATCTTTGACTAAGGAGGTGTAAATTCATTGACTGCCAACCTATTTCTCCTGATTCAGACCATTATAATTAAGTAGAAAAGAGAATCACAAAGATTTATATTCAGGAGGGAGGTGGCCTTTTTTAGCACTTATATTCTGAGGGGGAGATTTCTGTGGTAATGGGAGACATGAAGCATTCAGCTCTCACTGACCTTCCCTGGAAGTTTGGTATCCAGCCATTCTTTCTGCATTTGAACCTCTCCCTTCCCCCAAGGTGATTGATGGCTATCTGGATAATGAAATTCATGCCTGAATTTCTGACTCTGCCACAGACTTGTTGTGTGACCTTCATCAAGTCACTTCAAGTCTGCAACCCATCTTTTCTGTTCTGCAAAATGGAGGTGGCCTGCCTTGATATGGGCCAGCACCACCCCAGGCCAGTGCTGTCAAGCAGTAATTCCTGTGGATTGTCTCACTGGTTTCACTGGGACACAATTTTCTACAGCCACTGCATGTGCCTAGGCATGGGTGGATGTCCGGGCTGGCTGACTCCCTCTCTGGTGCTGCTAGGCTTGATTATTTCCAGGATTGTGGAATTGCTCTAAGTATTCAATTTTATGACATCCTATAAACATGAGATAATTTTTTTTACTACTACTACTACTACTATTATTATTACTATTATTACTATTACTATAGTAATAGTAATACAGTACTCCAAGACATGAATGCTTAACCTAGAGGATGTACATTTAAAACTGATACATTTACAACTCTCCCCTAAAAAGCCTAAAATAGTCTCCAAGGCTGTGGTAAGCCTCCCTCAAAGAGTTAATTCTTCAGGCAACATGGTTTGCAAGAATTCAGTTTGTTGTCTTTTTTTTTTTAATTTTTTTTATTTTTGCCAGGCAGGATGTTTTCTCTCCTGCCTTCTTCTTTCCTCCCTCATCATCCCCCCCCCC
>VWZV01016242.1:147477-191014 GCA_013397155.1 Irena cyanogastra
TTCTCTTTCCTCCAACCCTGATTCATATGGAGCTGAGAAAGGAGACAGCTGGGAAGGATTTGAGCAGAGAGGTAGGATATGTATCTGAAAGTAATTTGAATAGTTTGTGAACCATGGTGTCCATTGGCTTGTAACACCTGGCTATGTCAGCTGTGTCAGGTTGTGTCATGTTGTGGAGCTCAGTTTGACTGATGCAGCTGGATGGGACCAGGCTCAAGCTGACATTGCAACAACCCAGCAAAACTGAAAAGACAATTTTCTGTGAGTGCACCTGAAAAGCCAGGAACTCTTTGCATATCCAAACCAGCAAAGATTTCTGGCTTATCCTGAGTTAAAGGTGTGCCAGCAGCATGCTGGCAGCCTCTGTGCACGCAGAGCTGGGTACGGAGGGCACTGTCCAGCACTCTCCCTGATGCAGAGCTGTGTCTTACCCTCTGCTCAGCACCCTTCACCTTCCTGAGCAGATCCTGGGGGTGGGAATTACAACCTTGCCCTGAGACAACAAGGTTGCATTCAAAGTAGTTTGCCTCTTTTTGTTGTAGGGGTATTTTTCAGCATTTGGCAGCTTATTTGAGAGGGAATTAAACTTCTGTAGTGAAGCAGAGAATATGCCCCAATAGGCAGCACCTAAAAAAAAGTAAATAAATGTGGGTGTCATCTGCTCCATATAGCAAACCCCATTTTCCTGAGGAGCTATGTCTAATAGAAAGAATTCTCAATACCTTTTATTTACACTTGGGTAACATCCAGTAGCCCCCGTCATGGCACGAAAGGTTTAAACCTGATTTGAAGCCACTGTTGCAGGAGCCAGGGTGTTTCTCTCTATGGGAAGTGATGTGTTTGCTGGTCTTAGACTCTGTAGAGTTTGCTGGAGAGACTATTGCTTGTCAAAGAACAGGCAGAGTGCTCTAAACATGTAATTTCCTATTTTGCTATAATGTAAGGGGTGTTGAAAGAGAGATGAGAAAGATTTTGACAAAGCCCCTCTGCATAGTGATGTCTCTATTTCCCCATCTGCAAAATGCCAAATGAATAGTATCACCAGGATAAGAGGGAAAATTATCAAGTTCAGTCTGTTTGCCAGCAAGCCTGCCTCCACTAGTCTCAGTGAAATTATCCCTCTCTACAGCAAAGAAGTATGTAATTCAAACATACCCCCAAAGCAAGCTCGGAATTGAAAAGCAGTAAATACCCCCTAATAGAAACATGCCATATATTTCTACAAAAGAGGCTGCAGACTGGGCTGTCACTCATTTCCTCTTTAGATATACAACATACCTGGAAATGCACCAAAAAAGAGAGGCTTAGAGCACACTTCAGCTATTTATAGCTGCCTTTAAATCCCTGGCCATTCAAGCATTGAGGGAAATGGAAGGAACAATAGTAAAATATTTTTGCAATGCAAATTTATATTTTAAGTATGCTTTTTCCCTGAACAAAATAAAATTATTTCCTCTTCTTATTACCATTAATGATAATTTTAATTGCATGACCCTAGCAGAAATGCAACTCTTCACAAAATAAGACCCACCAGAGTGAAGTAACTCATCCAAAATCAATGTATCTACCGTTGTTAATATTCTATAATTTGATATATATTTATGTATATATATATATGTATTATGTATATACATGTATTTGAGATATATACACCATTAGACCTATGGTCCTTTTAAAAATGAACGAGTGTTTTCATTTTTTAATACCTTTTGCCCATGCAGAGTCTCCAAGGATAAAGATTTTAGCATCTGCAGGTGAATCTTATTCCATTACCATGTGCCCTTCAGTTCTAAGTCAATCTCCCTGATAATCTCTCTAAAGCTGCCAGTTCCTGTTTGTGAGGTAAGGCAAAGATGAGAGCATTCAGGCAGGCTGTGGATGGAGACACAACGTAAAGAAATGTTAAGATGTTTTCTCTTGCCAGGATATCTCTCTGATCGAGCAAATTGGTTAAGCATGTGCTTAACTTCAAATATATCAGATATCCTTTTGCACTTAACTATGCACCAGCCTAAAGTTTAGCATATTTTCAGGTGTCTCTCTGAAAGGCACGTGAAAGGGGAGGGGCAGCACTGATATCGGGTTGAGGCTGACATTCCTAATAAGCCTTTAGATCTCGACTAGCGCTGGAAACTTTTTCCTTCCTGTGAAGCTTGAGGATTTATGTGAAGATTTTTTTTCCCCCCTTAGTAATTAATTCGGACCCCAACAGCGTGAAGATGGAAAGAAAAGGACCCTATTAAGACTTGATATTAAGTTAATAGCAGGTGACAGTGACTTCATCAAAAGCCCTATGCAAAACATCAAGTAGATGGAAATTTCAGTTCTGGTACATTACTCAGCTGAGTATCATCAGACCTGCTTATCAGGGTCACAAAGATTATTTGTACATCATAAAAAGGATCTGTCCATCAAAGTTAGTTAAAAAAAAAAGAAAAAAAAAAAGAGATGCTGTTTCCATTTCAGATTCATGCAATCAGACCCAACTAGGAGATGATCAAACCAAACCAGGGGATGTTTTCCTAATCCCACTAATGAAAGTAACCTTCCTTTCAGGGTTCACATCCATTAAAGGATGCCCCTTGGGTGTGGAGTTCAGATAGTGAACACTGAGCATCTTGCCTGCTTATGTATGCTTGCAGTAAAGGAAAACTAAGCAGCTGGGAAAAGGCATTGCCAAGTGTCCTTAGAAGAAACATATAAGAGCTCAAGCAGATATCAAAAATAGAAAGGAAATTTGTCTTTGACAAATTTAATCTTTACAAGTGACTGGTAAAGGTAATGACTTAGAATTAAACACTCTGGTTGCTTTTCATTTCCTATAAGTAAAGAGGACTCCTTAATGTTTTTAGTCATAACTGACAATGCTTTAGGGGGCTGCATTTGATAATTTCAAGCTTCTTTTCAAATACAGCTGATCTGCAGTGAGTCCTCATGGCTTAATATGAGGAGTCCTCATAATCTACTTCTGCCCTTTCTGCTCCCTGGGGATGGCCAGACAGAGTCAGCTCAGCACCCCTCTCTCCTCCCAGCCCCTTCAGTTTGTGAAGTTTGGCACATAAATATGCCACAAACACAGGCTGAGAGAACAGGGCCTGCCCAGACTGGAGAAGGGAAGATTCCAGGGGGACCTCACTGGTCCAGGGGGACCTTAGAGGGAGATGATAAAAAAGAGGGAGCGTGACTTCTTGCACGTGCAAATAGTACTACGAGGAGGCATGGTTTTATACTTAAAGAGTATAAAACCATTTGATTTGAATCAGATATGAGGAAAAAATTATTGTCTGTGAGGGTGGTGAGGTCCTGGTACAGGCTGCCTGGAGAAGCTGTGGCTGCCCAGTCCCTGGAAGTGTCCAAGGCCAGGTTGGATGGGAACCTAACTGGTCTGGTCCAGTGGAAGGTGTTCTTTCCAGTGGCAGGGACTTGGAGCAAGGTGATCTTTAAAGTCCTCTCCAACCCAGGCCATTCTATGAGTCTGTGATTTATCAAAGCATTTTGCTGTGTAGACACATATATCCATCTCAGAAATTTTGTATGGAGTGTACCAAACAAGAAGTGCACCCAACTTTAGGCAAGTTTTCACCTTAAGACAGCAAATTAGTCAAGCATCATATTTTGGAAAATTTGGCTTTTGCCATATTTTTTCTTTTTTATCTTGTGCTACTCATTTTCTTCCTGCAGAATCTCTAGCAATTTTCTGTCCTTTCTTTTTATTTTCTGATTTCAAAAATAATTAAGCATTTTTTAGAACATTAATTATTGAGGATTAATTATTGAAGATGGGTCTCATCCATGTTTATGTGTTCCTCCACAAGATCCAGGGCACTTACCTGGGGTTCTGGATACTCCCGTGTTAGCACTCTGTCTTGCCAGCTGTCATTTGAAATAGCTTCACATATTGTACCTGCTTTCAGTTATTTCAAATTGACTGTTGTTGAAAGGCACTCCATGGACTCCTGATATCTGCTAAGGCTGTTCCTGCGTTTTGACCTCTTTGTGTGCCATATTGCAGAGTGAACTCAAGAAAATGTTTCAGGGCTCTTTTAAATACAGAGTATCTTTATCTCTATCTTGCTTCTGCCCTTCTGTGTCACACAAAAGCCAATAGGACAGTTCTGATTAATACAGTAATTATGTGGTTATTAAAAACAGTAATCATCCAGGAATTATCCAGTGCTGTAAAAATCCCATAGACAGAAAATATATGAACGTTTTTAAATTGAGCATTACAATTGTCTGCATATGCAAGAAGCAAAATGACACATAAAGAATTTTTAAGATCCCAAGGAAGTGCTCTGAACATGTTAAGAGAAAATAGTCTCCTCAATCAGGATGGAAGTTAGCACTGTGAAAGGAGACAGATCCTGATTCGTCCTTTTGAAAGATGTTAGTGTCTAAACAGTAGCTATTAATGAAGAGCACCAATTTATAGCACATGTGTTGGATAGACTTGCACAAAATTGGGGCCATCTGAGGAGTTTATTCATCCTTGCACAGCTCCTTCATTTCCAATTTCTGAGGCTGTTTTAATTTGTTATCAAAGTAATCGCTCGCTCCAGCTGGAGTCAGCAGTGTGTTTTGTTGTCTATGGGCCTGGCAGACTGTTCACTTTGAATAGCATTCTGTAAAGATCACCTGTTCTGCATCTGTGATGGTTTTCCAGGTGCCAGGAGGTACTGTTTTCAGATGAGAAGCAGCAAAAGGAATATGCAGACAATGCGGTTCTGCAGCTTTTCAGATCTGCGTGGGTTTCATCAGCCACGGGCAACAGACAAAGGGAAAAAGGAAACAACCACAGCAAGTTAAGAAACATAACAATGCAGAAAAATAATCTGGTTGCTCCTGAACAACAAGGTGATGTTAACTGAGCCGTTTCTTAGATAGCCTGGGTTTCGAAAGGATTAACATGATCTCTATTGCCATATATTTAAATATGTATGAATTTCTCACGCTACTGCATAATTATAGATATTTGCATGCATGAAATACCTGTGCAAAACAACCTGTTTACTAGTTAGTTTTGAATTTAATTTAGGTCTAGCACAACTCCAATTATAGATCATTGGAGTGAGAGTCTAGAAATAGCTTCAAAGTGGAGAAAAACGATATTGTGCACAGTCTTGCAGAGCTAGACCCCAAAAGCTATGCCACGGTGGACCCCAGACTACAAATTGCCATCTCCTGCCACCTGAGGCAGAGAATGACTCCCAGTTCTTAAGAGAGGAAGGATATCACTCCCTGTCCAAAGTATTAAGCACTCCCTGCTTATTGACAGTGACTTGAGCATCCTTTAGGAGGGGGAGAAGGTCTCAAAACACAGCTTAACTGCATGGTGCTCTGTGATGAGCCCAAAAGGGGGTCTGCAGAAGTCCTGCTCTGTTGCTTTATCCAGATTAAGGATGGGAAGCTGAGCCTCAGAACCACTGTGCTGGTTCAGGTTTAGCTGGGAGAAAAACAGTCTCGGGCAAGAGTTCTCCAAGTCAGATCAGGAGGTCTGAGGCAGCAGTCCAGACCAGCTCTGGGTAGCCCACATAGCAGGTATAAGAGTTAAACTTTTTTCATTTTGTTGTGTGTACAACTGTCTTTGAAAACATGGACATGGCTTTGGGTAACAGCGAGGTGAAGTAGTCAGGGTCCTAGACTCATAGATTCATAGAACTTTTTAGATTAAAAAAGACCTCTAGGATCATCAAATTCAACTTTTAACCCAGTAATGCCAAGCCCACCAGTAAACCATGATCCCAGCTGCCACATCCACACACTTTTTGAGCATTTTCAGGTGACTCCATGTGCCTGTGAGGCTGGTCTTGTCAGTCCTGAGGACAGTTCAGCTTCTATGTCAAAGGTGCTTGAACTGACCTGGCATACGAATTCTGTAACTGCGCAGTCACCATCGTCCAGTGCCTTTGGTACAGCTATCTGATAAGAAGCATATCTGAAAACATTTTTGGAGAATTTGAGAAATCCTATCCTATCCTGTCCTGTCCAGAGCTGTCCTGCCATTTTTCAGCCCCAGAGTTAAATGCAGGAATTTATTAATGAAAGACCTTGTGACACTAGTTTTAAATTCTTAAAATTTAAGAAAGATCAACCAACCCAAGAAAATTACAGGCCTCTTTGTGGTTTGGTTTTGTACAGTCCCACAAGACAGCATCTGTCCAGGAGATAAAAGCTGTACAGGGCCTGTGGCCTTGCTTCTGAGATGCCTTTGTACCTAATGAAGTAATGAAGAAGGCTTCTCATTTCTGAGCCATAAAAACCTGAAAGTGCGGAAAAACAAATCTGGGTATGCTCCTGATGGCAGAATGTCAGTTTTTCACAGTTGACCTGACAAGATTAGCCAGGAATTGACCATGGCATTTAGTCTTCCAGATCATATTGGGTCCCACAACATTATTGTGCTGGCAACCACATCTGTATCTCACAAAAAGGAAAGACATTTCAAAACTTGTTTCTCAGGAGGGGGAAAGGTAAGAAATTACTTTTGAACATCTGAGTTAAAAATGCTGTGTAATAAACACAGCCCCGCCCTGTAATGCAGTTCCAG
Organism: Irena cyanogastra; assembly: GCA_013397155.1. NCBI lineage: Eukaryota > Metazoa > Chordata > Aves > Passeriformes > Irenidae > Irena > Irena cyanogastra. Next base: position 154,025 of record VWZV01016242.1, read on the forward strand.
GGCTGCAAAATTACTGCCCTGTAATGCAGTTCCAGGGCTGGCCTTCTTGGTTAGTGTGTTTTCAGCTTTCAGGCACTACTCAGACTAGAGTTCCCACAATAACTGGGCAGTGGAGGACTAGAAGAAAAATGGAGCAAATGGGATAATTATAATTAAATGAGTCAGTCATGCCCGTAGTGCAATTTATGCCAGTTTTGTTTTTGAACAAATTGCTCACTGATTATTTCTCTTCTGAAACCCACAAGTCAAGTATTATGCCTATTTTGAAAGCCGTATCTCACTGAAGAGGTTATTTCAGAAACCAATCAGATGAAAAAAAGGCTGGCAGATCCACAAGGTTTCACTAAGAATAAAAAGCCCCCAAAACACTGTGTAGTGCGTCATTTGAAGAAATCAATCTACTTGAAGAAATCAAGTAGAGTGAGAGTGAGGATACTGAGAATGCAATAATACTTTTATCTGTTGTGAAGGTAAGGGCCAGGTACTGCTTTGTGATCAGTAGAAGGCATGTGATAAGTAGAAGAGAAAGATAAGTCTCAAATGGAAAAACTATGAGTGAGTTTTCAGATCTGTCCGAACACCTGAAGATAAAGGTCAGAAGAGAGAATAGCTATCAGCTGGTACACACCATGAACATTGCTTTTCTGTGTAAAGGTCTGCTGTATCAACTCTCAGACACCTCCTTAAGGGATTATTTCTTCTGTTTCTTTTTTCAACCTATCATTTAAGCTGACATCATATTTTTTTTTTCATGGGAAGAGCTGCACAATCAGCATGATGGGATTTTCAGAGTTCTCTTAACTTTCTCATTGCTAATTCTGTGTGGCTTTCAGCAGAGCCTCCTTTCCCACCCTCACCTCTGTGACTGCACCAGGGGGATCTGATCTCCACCCTCTCCTACTCTCCTGCTGTAATCTCCACCGGAAAGCAGAAATCGAAGTCTCTTACCTGCACTGAGAGATCACAACCCTTCCTGCCCCTCCTATCACTAGACCCAGCTCAGATCAGAGCAGTTGGGACAGAAGCAAAGTTGATAAATAATAGAAAAATAATTTGCAATACTTAGACTATTGTCCTTCTACTTTGACATGGAGCTCCAATATTTTCAAAATATTCTTGAATGCCTTAACATTACCAACATTTAAATTTGCCCCAAAGTCTCCTTTCCCTCCAGCTTCCCACATCACTGTTGCCTGACATAGAGTACATAGAAACAGGGCTGCTCTCTTCCCTTTCCACAAAAGATTTTAAGATGAGGAAACAAAGAAAAAAGTCAAAAAAACCCCCCAAACATTAATGAAGATATTTTGGGCTATTTTTATTTTTCAGTCAAAATAAATTTTCCCATTTTGAAATTGACTTTGCTATTGAAATTCATTTATCGCTCATTTTAGAAACACTGACATTCTTAAATTTAATGAGACAAAATGCTTCATTTCAAGAATAGTAAATTCTGGTACGCGATATAAGATATATTATAATTATTAATATTATATTATCTATATTAACTAGATAATTATAATACAATAAAGGCATTATTCAATTCTAAAGCAATAATTAAATATATTAAAAAATAATTTTGTTTTAGCACCTGCCTTTTGAGAATGTTGCAATTTTAACACTTTCCCAGAACACTGATTCAAATGCGACTGTTTTTTTCTGATAAGAAATCTGTTGAAAATGTCTTGCCCAGCTTCTGTCTGCAGTATAAAATCTCTGAGATAATCCATACACTTGCTGGCAACTATATCTGAAGTAGCAAGAAATGACCAGGCATTGAGGCTGAAGTGCTGCTACCACCAGAAATAATTTTTCCAGGTTAAATTTGAGACACGTTGAGAGGACAGCATGGCAGAACCTGGCAGTATTTTCATCCATACTGTGCGAGTTCTGTAGTTTGATAGAAGACTTCAATTTCCAAGGCTGTCATTTCAGCACCATTCATGAGTATCAGATTCATTAAAGTGTTTTAACAGGTACCACAAGTGTCTCTGAACACAATCCAGTGAAGAGCAGCAGAGACATGCTTTGGTGGATTTGGCCAGGCATCATGATATGTCGGTAGCCTATTAAGTCAGAAGCAGAAAATCGACTCCGTTCCCCTTGAAGTAAACACACACCACATACACTGCTGATTGAAGCAAATTAAAGTCCTAATAGTGCCTGCAGGGTGGGTTTGTGAACTTGTAACCTTGTTGTTTATTTATCCATCTCATACGACTCTCAATTTCTATCTACTCTTATTTTCAGCTGTTTTACTCATCTTCCTCCTTCCTACTCCTTGCTGGGAGGCATCATTTTTCCCACCCTTGATGTGTTTATTCTCCAATTTGGTTAGAAATTGCTTCTCCATTTTTCTATATGGAGTTGTGTATTTTTTTAGCATGTAAAATTAATTGATTTTAGGAAGAATTTTTTTTTTCTTTTTACTCCAACCTGAACTTCAGCCTTAAAGAGGAATGAAGCACAAGTAATGTCTTTCTCACTATTTCCCTCTGTTTGGAAAACTGAAAATTTAGAATTAAAATTGTCCTGTCAAAGTTTGACTAAAAAGGAATAGTTTTGTTGGTTCTACCAAGAGAATGAGATTTTACCACTGCTTCAAACTCAAAAAACCCAGAAATTATGGTACAATTCTGAGATAGTCTGCATTAATAAGATCCTTTGATGTTTTGGGCAAAAATGATTCCAGTAAGACTGAGTATCACACTGGCCATAGTTAAAAGGCTTTAAGTGAAGTTGCAATTATTTTTTTCATTGAAATCAGTTGTTCAATCTCATTGCAACATAGACAAACAGACCCTTAACTGTATATTCAGAAGAAAGATTAGTGCTCATGCTCTCTGAATACATACCCTCTGACTGCAAGGTGACATTAAGAGGTGATGTGTGAACACATTTCAGGTAAGATCCAGATCGAGGCAAATATGGGAGCTCTGCTGCTTTCCTTTGTTCCACAAAATAATAATAATAGGAATCAAGTGACAGAAAAGCCATTTTCAGAGGGTTTTTATTTCTATGACTGGTTTATATTCTTTCAGTTAATGGAAGGAAAAAGGAGATTTTTGGGAAAAAGTGTTGAATCCTCCCTAAAATCAACCTGGGTACCAGGGTGCGAGGACAGAGGACAGGATTGTTTCATCTCCTGTGCTGAGGACTGCAAGGACTCACCACAGAAGTACAAAATGCTCCCTGGCTCTCTGAAGCACAGCTTGCTGGAGGAAGTTTCCAGGGCTGATAATGAAGAATTGTTCTTTTTAATGGTATTGGCTCAAATTGAAGGCTGTGATGCCAGCACTGTTGAGCTGCTTGTGCCAGAGCTGGAGTGAAGTACATCAGCCTGAGCTTCCCGGAAAAGGGTTAAATTGTGAGCACAGGAGGATCTTTTTGTGACTAAAGACTGTATTTCATCAGTGGCTAAGAGCAGAAGTAGGGAGAGAAAATCTCAGTTCCTTTCCAATTTTGTGATAAAACTAATTTTATTCTTACACCTGCTAGTTTTCCCCCCTACCAGGTCTTCACTCCCTAGGCAGAGAGCTAGCAGTGCTCATAAATGCCTCTTAAAATAAAAATTTCTGTTCCATTAAACATATGAAAAATATGTTGCATTGAATACAGTTGGTTTGGGAAATCTGTTTTTATCCATTCTAACCAATCATCCATATGAACTGCAGCTGCCACAAGTGGCATGGAATATATTTTCTAATGCAAAGTTTAGGAACAGTGATTTTCTTCCAGAAAAGGCAGGCTGGAGATGTCCAGTGTGCTGCTCATAGGTCATCAGCAGAAACATGGCAAACTCAGAGTCTGGGAAATGGCTTTTGTTTGCCAAAACTGCAGGATCTGGTCAATCTTTTGGAGAGGTTTACAAAGAATAACTGGAAATTTGAGGAGACAGAAGTCTCAGAACTGAAAGATCCTGTTAGTCTCAGAGATAACTATCTGAGATTCTTCAGCCATGTCTCTTTGTCAAGGATGGAAAACTGAATTTTGGTAGTTCTTAGTGGCAAGGAACAACTTTTTGAGTTGTTCTAATCTGGCTTTAAAGGTACTTTTTCTAGTGAGATTTTAACAATATTTTCAATACTTTGGATTACTTTTGGAAAAAAAGAGCTGTAATGTTGGTTTTCCTTCAGACATGGAAATCATACCCAAAAGCAAAGCAGCTATAACACATCAAAGTCAGTGAAGTTGCCCCATGTTCCTTCTTCCAGAGGAGTTTTCAGCATGGCTCAATATTTTCAGAGTGCTTTTAAGACAAAAAGAGAGCTAGGTTTCTGTAACAGATGCGTGCTCTGCGCAAATCCAACGTGAAGCTCAGGTTCCTGGTAAATTACCAACTCCAGTTCTGGGCAGCATTTCTCTAATCCTTACAAACAGAGTGCAGCAGATTTTGTGTGTTTTGTCAGAACAGCAAGGATGAACAGAGAACTAGCTACAGTGCATGTTTCTCAAACAGTGAGGCTGAACAGTGACAAAGAAGACTATCATTTAATATTTTTAAATAACAATTAAATAAGAATGTCAGTACAATTTTATCCCAGAGAGGACATTGAAAATTCTTTCAGAATGGACATCTTCCTTGAGAAAATATTTCCTTTCCAATGGAAATTTCAGTCAAAATTTTTCCAATGTAGAGGTTTGCCTGAGCTGCTGAAGATCCCTCCTGTCCCATTGACTGGAAAGGAATGAAAAGGTTCAAGCAGTTCAAACATCATCCAGAATCACCAAGGTCCGCTTAGATTAAAAAGGAAACTTTAGTCTCTTCTCAAGTAAAAAGTAGTAATTCCAAATTTGTATTTCTTTCAAGGTCAGATTAAGACATTTTTAATTCCATGCCTGATTGTCATCCCAAAGAAGACAAGTGTGCCTTCTCAGCACTTTGGTGCGCTCCGCTGGCACCCAAGTAACCAAAATTACTCTTCATTCAGTCACATGGTTTTGTGACAGGTGTATCTGCAAATGTGGGTAGAACTGGGACTTGTCTTATTTTAGTTGTGGATGCCATACATCCTCTTCCCAAAAGACCATTTTTACAATTGCAAACTTAAGCACTTTTTTGTTCATAAATAAGGAATAATCTTGTTTGAGGTAGTTACTGCTGTATTCCTCATCACGTGCTTTGCCATGCAAAGACGGTGGGGAAAGAATCAAATTAAGCTGGCCACAAAGAGCTTCAAAAAGAGCTGGTTGTATAAGCATTTAATCTTTAGAAATATTTAGTGTGGTGTATTATGGATGTTAAATTTTTTCAAGGTTTCGGAAAGTTATTGAAAAAGTTTTGCTTTTCCAAAAAGTGTTGCAAATGTCTGTCAGAGTTTTTGGAGCATCTGGTTGACACTCTAGCTATAGAAACTAGTTTTAGGTAGTCCTGTGAAGAGCAGGGAGTTGGACTTGATGATGCTTATGGGTCCTTTCCAGCTTGAGATATTCAACGATTCTATGTGCAGATTTAACAGGGAAACTGCAGGAGGTGAGAGAAGTACCCTGAGGAAGTGTCACTGTGTGTTTCCTGTATTTCTTTATGTTTTCCTGGGCATCTCCAGCTATCCCCCCATCAGCACATCACCCCATTATCCTATCCCATGAACCTCTGCCTTCTGATACTGAGCCAGATGGATCCTTGGTCTGAGCCAGAACAACCAGGTTTTATCTTCTTGTTATCTGGAAGTGCATGTATGGAAAGTCAATGTATGTGCTAGTTTCTTATTCAGGGAAAAGCTCAGACTGGAGGCTCTGGAGAAGTTTCAGAGTAAATAAAAAGTAGTAATACCTTATGGTGCAATTAATTAATTTATTTTTGTACCAGCTTGGTGACCAACTCCTAACCATTTCTACTGCTGCCTTCTCCAAGCTTGGCAGGATGAACTGGTCTTTGCATCAAGCTTTTCACAGTGCAGTCCAGAGGAGCAGCAACACCTGGGATTTTTAGACAAAACATATGCATGTTAATTGATGCCTCCTTAACCCTTACACAAAATAATTTCTTCAAGCTCTTTGAATAGTTACACAGAAGTCTGGCCATCTCTGGAATTTTTTTTCCTTCCTCTCTTTCCCTGAGAGGCACCCACTCTTCTCCTTGGTGCAGGAGATGCAGGAAATTTATGGTTTTAGCAGCAGCAGATTACAGCATCACCTGCACCTGCTCTGTGCCCTTGGCTGATGTCTTGCAAGGCAGAAGCCAAGCCATTGCTTCCCCACCTGCTCGAGGGAGAAGGGGAATAGTGGAGTGTAATATCTCCCTCTCCCAACAATTCCTAACGTTGATTCAGGGCCTGGGTCATGCAAGGGTAGGGATGGCAGTTCCTTTTCAATATGAGTCTGGGCAGGAATATGGTATAATCTAAGCCCAACTTATTGAAAGCAGCCAGTCAATCCTGTTTAAAAGGACAATCATTATTAGGGATTTAGTTGCATCCTTTTTAGGGGAAAGAAAAAAAAAAGCACCACAAAAAAGACTGAAAAACCTACAGCACTGAGTGATATCTATACCACTGGAGTTTTTAGGGAAGCCAAAAAACAAACACTGACTTGTACTGAAAATGGCAGCCTTCCAGTAGGCTGTCTTGGACCATCCTTTACGTTTCTTCACCCTAAATAGAGAAAAGCCGATAACTTGCTATGACAAATGCAGCTTTTTCTCTTCTCTGCTAGAGGATTTTCCTCTCACAATATCTCGTCAAACATGCTTTCTGTTTCTGAAAAAGAGTTAAAGTTTTCTGCTATCCATTCAATCACAGAGGTTTATGAAATAGGAGAATCACAGGAAGGGAAGATGGGAGAGATCTATTGGGTTATTTTGTGCATCCCTTTGCCAAGAGAGGATTGCTCCCTGGAGTATATTCCAGAGTGCTTTGTCTAGTCCAGTTTTAAATGACTCAAGAAACTGAGCTTTCACCACTTCCCTTGGGAGACTATCCTGCAGTCTAATAGTCCTCACTGGAAAGGCTTTTTTCCCTAACTGTCAGCCTTTTCTTTCCTTAAATTCATCCCATTTGTCCTAGTTATAGTCTCTTTAAGTAGCCTAAAATTTCTTTTTGTGCTTAAAGTTTAAATTCTTTCAATGCTAGACAATAGGATCCATGTTCCTTCCCTGTTTAGCTATGTTAAAATCTCTTAAAGCTGGAAAAACAATTGTGGTGATGGCAAAGAGCTAGCTTCTAATCTTCATGCTGTAAAGAATCTTCACACTGTGCATGGTGTGACTTTCAGCTGTTTCCCTAGACCATAATTGCATTCTAGTTCAAGTTAGTAGATTTTTCTCGTTGATTTTGACTATTGTAAGATGGTTCTAATTTTTGCATGAAGACAAGGCACTAAAGGAGCACAAAGTATTCCTAGCAGAGATCCATTTGGGTCCTCAATTTCCCTGTCTGGAAAATAACCCCAGACCCAAACAGAAAACCTAAGCATCAATTTTATCTACTCTTTTTCCATTTAATTATTAGAATTTTAATTTTTTGAAAGAGCTTGCAAAAAGAATTGCATGCAATGTATTATAAAATCTATAAATCCTTTTTTAAGAACTTCAGAATTCAATGAGATCTTGAAAGAGACACTCATGTTGAAGGAGAAAGTATTATCCTTATTAACCTTTCCTCCTGAGGAAAGCTGGTGAAGAAAGAAACCATGCAGGGAAAACTATTTTAAATATGCTTTAGGGTGGAATTTATGCACCATGTAATTCCCTTTAAAGCTCGATATTGCTGGCCCTCTGCACAGGGGTGAACATTGCCCCAAGGCCTTGGCTATCAGGAGGTGTCACACTGGTTTAATCACAGTCAGTTCTAAACCAGATACAAGGAAGTCTACACAAAGCCTTATGTTGATGTTCGTGGACTTAACAGTCTCAAGTCACTTTAAACTGACTTTAAGCACCCATTTAAACAGAAAATAAGAATGTCGCTAAGCATTTTGCAGCACTTTTAATGTAAGCCTTAAGTTACATGGTATGACTTGCCCCTATAGATCTTGTTTTAGTTGGCAATTCCATAAATAAGAAATATTTCTTATTTCACCTCACTTGAAAGCAAATTTTGTATGTGGCTTTATGAATAAGAAGTTTTATTAAAGATTTTATAACCTTCATCCGCATCATCCTGAGCCTTCTTTTATAGCCTTTGTTTTTTTCTCTTTTCAAAAAAAATGAGCAATCCATCCCATTTCAGGTTTACAGGAAGCTCTTGACTCTCATTTTGGTTACCCTGCGTATATCTGAAGCCTTTTCACAGGCTTCAATCACAGACATAGAAACCTAAAAACATCCTTAGGTCATTTATTCTGTAAATGAAACTACAGTTTTTCCCAGTTTTCTTTCATTTTCATTTTCCATGGAGTAGTCAAGGATTTATTCAAAATCATGTGATCCCTAAAATAATCATTATTCCCTATATTATGGCTAGTATTATATCCCATGCACTTTCACTTACAGGCATGTCTGTCAAAGGGACCATTTTTCAGCTTCACAGTTCCCATGGCTCTGTCACTTTCTTACTTACAGAGGCCCAAAATGGAAACTATTTTTCTTTTCATTATGAGCTGTCACTTTTTCATCTTGGCACTGAGATGATAGACTTCCATTCATCTTCTGTATTACCTTTCCTGAAGCCTCTGACACAGACTGACACAATGCAAAATGCAAGAGATCTCGGAGCATACATTGGCAATTTCTGGGAAAGGCACTTGCCTGTCTTGGTTTGTTGTTTTAAATATATATTGAAAATGCCAAGCTGCATGGTGCGTTGGAAATGTTAGCGGGGGATTCTCTGTTTATTATGATCATTACAAAGCAACGCTCTCACATCCTGAGCAAGAGCACTTGGATTCAGCGTGGGATGCTGTTGACTTCACCTTTTCTAAAGGCAGTGGGGAAAAAGTTTGCTGCAAATCAATGTTGGTGTAAGGAGATAAAAGCAAGCCTTCATGGAGTGCTGCATATTGCAACAAGCAAGCCACTGCCACATGGTGAGTCCAGTGGAAACTCTGGGAAGTGGCTGCTTAAACTGCTATGAAGTGACTGATTCATTTTGAGAAAAGGCAATGATTTCAATCAACCTTAGAGCAGAAAAATCAGGCACCCATTCACATGCAGTGAGACTACGCAAAGCTGTCAGACAAACTTCCCCGGCTGCATTCGTCACTACTTTCTGCACAGCCCCAGTGTGGAAGGCAGCAGAGGGACCCAGTGGTGATGCTGTAGAGTACACACTCCCTCTGCACTGTTTGTGCATGGCAGCCTTGAAATCCATCCAAATGGAGTGGAGTCCAAACAGCTCTTACTCTCACGTCCTTCACTAAAGCTAATGTATGAGATCTTGCACTCTCACAGGTTTAAAAATCTTTATGTTAGGAATCAGAGTAAGTTTTCTTTAGTTTCTGGGCATATATTAGCTGTGTACAAAAGCCATCTCAGTCAGAATTGAAGGCCAATCACCCTTATCTGCCTATCACTGTTATGTAGGATCAAAGCATCAAGTTAGGTACATAACACACATCCTACACCACTAAACAAACAATCATAAAGAACTGTCTTGGTAGGGATCTTGTGGAACCTGCGTGATCTCTGTGGACCTCTGTGTTTGTTTGAGTGATCTTTAAGCAGTCCATACAAGTCAATAAAGGCCATCTCCACCACAGGAAAAAAAACACCTGCTAGTAGAGCACTTTGGAGACAATTCTCTCCTACAGAGCATCATCTACCTCATAACACAGTTGTTGTTTTCTGGTTGTGTGTTGGAGCACCAGAGTTCACTCCCTCAGAGATGAAACCAAGTAGTAACCTGAGAGGAGCAAGATTCTGAGACCAAGTCTCTTGGCAGTGAAGTCCAGGCTGGGCTGGTCTGACCTTTCTGCCCCACACAGTTCTCCCTGGTATCCTCACACAGTGCCACATGTTTTCCAGCTTCTCTCTAGGGACCATAACACGTGTCCTCTGTTTCATTCTGTAAAAAGCCACACCTATAAGGAACTGCAGCAGCATTTTAGATACACTATATGTGAAATAAACCAGAAACATGCAAACATGGATTATCTTAGAGCTGTATAGGAGAACAGATAGGGCCCAGAGAAGACCTACAGGTAGTGTGGGCATGGTGTTTACTGCAGAGAGAGGGACGTCTTTGCTCAGTATAGATAGAAATCACCCTGAAGCACTTGAGCTGGAAGACAGAGACCACCTTGAGGTGCAGAACTTTTGCACAGTAGATGAAGTCTATGAAAAGCCACAGATGGCTGGTCCAAGAATGGACTAATAATGGTGTAGGGTCCACAACTTTACTAAATGATCAACAGCAGTGCTCCAGTATACAGTCTATTCAGAAGTTTAATCAAACTCAAACTGAAACCCATTTTTTTCTAGTGCATTGATATGGAGGACAAAGATTGCCTTTACCCTTTGCAACAGCTTTTCTTGTACTTGGAGACTGGTTACCATGTTCCTCTCAAACATCTCTCATTTCTAAGTCTAACAACTCCAGATATTCTGTTTTTTCTTCATAGACCATGTTTTCTAGCTCTCTAATCCTTCGTGTTGCTATTCCTCGGACGCAGTGTAATTATCTTATTATTAGTAGTAGTTTTCTTGAACCCTATATTTCATCACTGGATATAATGACAAAAATTATATATAAAGTCACAACAGTGACTTTATACATCTTTCAAATTACGTTGTTGTTTCATGGTCTTGCTTTTGCATGAATGCATGAGTGCATGATTCTGTTAATACTTTGCAGTTTTAGGGTCTTGTAAGGCCAAAAATATTTATTTGTGAAAAGGTATCTTACCCTTTAAGGACTGAAATTCTAAATTTACATTTGCTGAATATTCTGGTTAATTGGGAGGGTTTGATGGGTTGGCAAGCAGTTATGTATAGAAGTTCCTACCCCTCACAAGACCATCCCCACGGCTAATAGGCTGACACATTATCTCACCTGTTATATTTCATAATTGACATTGTTTTCTTCAGAGTTACTACTGTTGATTGTTCTGTATTAATTGCAAAAGAAAAAAACTTCAATTTTACATAGAATAGAGTTACAGACAGATAACTGCACATAGAAAGCAAAAACTAGAAAATGGGCATTTACAGATGACAAAGAATAGCAGCTTCAACTGGAAATATAATTGAATATTCTACATTGAATAAAAAATGTAAGGTATGTCTGATAAAGAACTAAAGAAATTTGGAGACTTTTTTGTTCTTGGAAAAAAAATAACTTTTGAAAGACCTTGATTTCACTGAAGAGTTTGGAGAGAAACTTTGGATCTCCTGGAACAGAGCTGAGGAAAAAAATTCATGAGTGGTTGGTACAATTTCAGGGACTTCAATGAATCTCTAATGGAAGATCAGATTACTGTACAAATCAAAGTCTGAAAAGTGAGACAAGAGTCCTAGAGAACTCTGACCTAAACTTAGAAAAAGCCATTGAAATTTATCAAGTTAAAGATAATTAGAAGTCAAAAATTCAGGTTTTGGCAATAACAAAATAACATAAACAAGTAAACAATAACAAGTATTGTTGCCAATACTTGAAATACAGAGAAAAAAGAGTGAGATATCTGCATAAGGATCTGAGAAATGTGATGTGACTTTGTAAGAAGCATCATGAAAGAATGCACAGAGCAAAAATCATGTGAGTACAACCTTTGTGGAAGTAGTTATTTCATTTATAAAGATCAAAATTGTTTTGCCTAAGTTCTCAGACAAAGGCTGAAAGTACCTGAAAGGAAGGCAGAATTTTATGTTGTGCAAAGAGCTCTTGGGAATGTAGGCTCTGAACAGAAAATGAACTCTTCTTGTTTATATGATTTTTAGGTTAATAGGGCTACTGAAGTAGTGACAAAGGATTTTGTAAGAAAATCAGTCACATTGAGTATCAATAAGTAGAATTTATATTTTCTCTGGAGAATCATATTTTCCGGGGTTATTTTAAGTGAAATAGGTGTGAAAATTTAGTAGTACTTCAGAACTAAATCTCTTTGGTAACGACATGGCTTGAGTGGGAAGCACTTGGAATGAAGGATGTATCTGGGATATGGAAGAGGGGCAAAGGAGACATTTGGCCTGAGAGTGCAGAGAAGGCAATATCAGTCCCACACAGAGCACAGGGAAGATTACTACACTGCAGTTCAGAGTGTGACTGTGGTTTTAACAGGTAGCAAAACAGCAGAAGCACCCTGGTGATCCAAGAGTTTCCTCCAATTCCCAGCTATGTTTTGTGACCTATATCAAAAACTCTGACAAGATAAAACCTACTGGCTGTACTCAGTCATGGTCATTCAAAGACACTGAGGGGTTTCTGTATTAATTCCAGGTGCTCTGGGTGAATAATGTACAGATAACTCATCTTGTCCTACTAGACTGTCAGCTTGTGCTATTCAAAGACATGTTTTGGGCTTTGGAAGATTTTCCTGGTTTTGCCCTTTCAAAAAGAAGCTTCTAATTAGATAATTAAGCAAAGATATGTAAAAAGACTGGATGTGGACTTCCTGAAAATATAGAATATGCTTGGAATACAGACAAGAAATTCTACCTTTTCTTAATTTATATAGTTCACTTTCACAACTAACAGTTGATTACATTTTGATTAAACATGAATACAATTTCCCTACATTGTTGCAGTAATATATGAAGTGTCAATTGTGTCCTACTTTGACATGTACCTTAAAAATCAATTAAAACATGAGAAAGAAAAGGCATTATATGCCATTACTGAAATTTTCTACATAGACTGAAAATTTGCTAAGTTTAGGGATGATGAAACTCAAAATCCGCCTGAATTTGGTCAGTGACTTCAAACAGAGAAATAATATGACCTTTTTCTTTCCATACCACTCATCCTCAACATTTCTTTTCTTAATTTCTGTGTTACATAGATGCAATTTCTGTTATCTCTCTCATCATCTGACTATCTTCTCCAAATATGATTTTTCCTTGTTGCTGAGGCATTGCTCAGCATGTGATTGCTTACATCACAGTTATTTAATTAACAGAATGTCTGAGAAGCCCAAAATTTCTATAACCCAGCTTGTTTCCAACGACTGCTGAGCTCAGTGATGTTCTCAGCAGACCTGGTGCTCTGATTATGCAGGTCAAGAACCTGGATGAATCATTCTGCAGCATATTTCCTTCCCTCTACATATGTTTTCTTTTATGGAGAATTCAAAGAAAAGAAAAGGTTGTCAAGGTATATGGTATATGGCTGGGATATACCCCAAGCTGTAAGAGGAACCACTTGTGTAGCTCAGTTAGTCTTGCCTTCCATTGCCAACTTCTCTCCTAATCTAATTTTTAAAAATAAAAAAATAAAATTATTATTAATAATAATAATACTACGACATGATATGTAAATAACTAATGAAAAAGATGAGAGGAAGCTTTAGGATTTGTATTGAAGTTGACATAGTGGTTTATGACACACATATATACACACTGCAGACTAGACCTAAAAACTTATTTTATTTCAGGTAGACCACTGATCTAACACTGCAAAATAAAACAAAATCACTTCTTCCTTACTCTTAGTTTTAAAGAATAAATAGGGGTTTTGCACTGAGTTATCTGCTCCAGTATCTATTGCCCTCTTCTTTTGTTCATGCCTAGTTCAAACGCTGACTTGGCTGGCAGTAAAACCACAATGTGGGTTCTTCACACAGGTCACAAACAGCTCTCCTGTGCATGGAAGGACTCGAGGTACTGTTTGTAGACAGAGGATGGCTTTTGTGGGCCACTCATCTGCATTGTTAAATATGTTCCTTCTTACAGAACTAAAAGCGCGTTTCTCCCATCTCTAAAGACAATATCTGTCATTTTTTCTTAGATTCCGTGGTTAAATATGCTGTTAAACACAGAGAATGGTCCAAAGAGATGGACACACATACACACAGACATGCATGTGAAAAATACATGCATTACATTAATTGTACACTTTATTTTCCTATTAATTAAATGTGGAGGAGCTCCGAGAAGAATTACTTTGAATGTCAGGTATTTTTTAAACTTCAGCTTGATGGAAATTATCACCAAAGCATGTCTAAAAGCATGTGTTGTAAGGTTAGAGTAGCTTGTGATTTTGTGTTTCTGGGCTCTTTCTGGAATATGAGGAAAGTGCTTTGTAACTGAGAAATCTAGAGTTTTCTTTTTTTCTCATACCAAACCTAAAAGAATAAGTTTCTCATACTTTATCACCTATTTTTTTTAGCATTTTCTTCTGCTAAGCACTTCTATTACCATAGCCCGCGTCTGAACTCCACTTCAATAGTTTTGCATCACCTTGGTACCCTACACAGTGCACTAGAATAATTGGAAGAAAGAACCAGAGAACGTTCCTTGATTAAGGATTTTCCATGGCCATTGCAAGCTATGAAATATTTCTAGGCTGGCCTTGTTTAACCTGCATCAGAAAAAGGCAAAGGAAATGGCAGAAGTTGATCAGAAACAGAACAATTCTCCTTTCTCATGAGTTAGGAAAGAGAATTGCCATAAGATCTAAAGTCTTTCTGAAACTGAGAAATCCATCTGTTATTCCAGAACAGATCTAAACCAATCTGAATTTAGTCTCCTTGACCCTCATTCAGCTTTGCCCAGTGTTCTGGGATTAAGTGATACAACAGAAAATTGGACCTCTTCTCCTTTTACAAAGAAAAGTCAAGTCTTGGTGTATATTGTATGTCAAAACTATAAAAAATGAGTTGTTCTTTACTACTGACATGACTGCAAAGCAGAGCTACAGTGATGCACGCTGTAATGGAAGAGCTGATTTCCCCTTCATCTGTGATCACATGGGTCTGTAAAATAATACATGCGAAAGTGTACTAGTGTTCTTTTGAGACACAAAAGAAGGAGGTGGGGGAAGGAGTCCTGCAGCAAACCACAGGCCCAAGGGGTAAAGCAGGAAACCAAACACAGAGCAAGATCAGAGGATACCTTGGAAGGACCAACAGAACCTGCACTCCAAGCAGTCAAGAAATTGAAGCTGACACAAAGTCAGTTAAATAAAGTGCAGAGCTCATCTGCTGTCGGCAGCCAAGGGTAGTCACTGCTGTATTTCCACTTGTAAATAAATCTGTGTGCGTAACACAGAAAATAGAAAAAAAACCACAAAGAGCATCCTGTCACTATAAATAAAGCTCACTGTTTCACACAAGGGGCTGTTTGTATCATGGAAACTCTCAGGTCAGCTTCAGCTGATGCACCAATGTAGTATAACAAAAACAGCAGAAAGAGGACATAATTAACATGGCAGGGAAGGTATAAATTCCATTGCCAGCAAAAAAAAAATACAATGAATTTAAATAGAACTCTTCTCTATTTCTCAGATTTGTCAAATTTTCCTAAGGACTCCACTCTAGTAGAAGTTATTAAGAGCAGTGGAAAAAAAAAGGGGAAGTGAATTAATGATTTTATATTTTAAACTCTTGATAATTGCATTGAAGCTCACATCTGTGCTTTTCTCTGTGTGCAAGGTGTGAGAAAAGGAGAAATCTCTATCCTGCTGAAAATATTTTATTTTGGGGGAAAGATTCCAATTTTGATTAGGAAAGAAAGTGACAACAAATTACAGGGTGACTTTTGAAATGTGGAAACACACAGCACCTAGAGCTGCCTTCAACAATTGTTTTTGTGTTAATTGCTGTTGAAAATCAAAAGTTCTCAGAGCTGTTAATAATGGAAATCTCATCTGTCCCACCCTAATTTTCCACATGCTTTATATCAAAATTCAAGGCTTATGGGTCTAATGATTTTTTTTCTTTTTTTTTTTTTTTGGTTGCCTCATTCAGTAAGGAGATCTATCTCACTTAAAGTTAATTCTTTATGCATAAAATGGTCTAAGTAAATACAGCTGGTAAAGATTACAGTGCAGCCCAGGTGAGAAAACACAGATTTCCAGTTTAAAATGAAAAGAAGAATTTTGCAAACTACATATGAGACATGTTGGTTATTCCCATAAAAAGAACCTATAGGAGTTTCATATCTTTCTATATCTTTCATGTCTTCTATATTTTTCATATCTTTCTATATCTTCAGATATAGGCACATATATTTAATGAGATAATTCCTATTCCTTCTTACTCAGAGCTGTCCCCTGAGAATCCTTCTGTATGGAGACAGAGTCAGCCTCTGAAGGTGAATGGATGCATATCTGCTAACTACAAATATTGCCTCAGTGGAAGTGAAGGCTTAGAATCATCCTAGGATGGTTTGGGTTAGAAAGGAACTAAAAGGAACTTTTGCAGTTCCAAACTCCCTGCTACGGGCAAGGAACACTTTTCACTAGACCAGGTTGTTCCATGCTCCATCGAACCTGCCGTTGAACACTTCCAGGGATGGGATCTCAGCACCCATGAGCCAGTATCCTAAGTTTAAGTGAGGTGAAATATTCCCTTGTTAGATCAAGATTCCCTTGTTTTTTGATGCCAGACAAAATGCCAAAGTTTTAAGGAAGTTTGTCAAAGTTTTTCTGTACCTTCATGCAAGGCTGAGCTCAACTTGGTCTAGACTTTTGTGTACTGATTATGTAGACCAGATATACTACTCAGGTTATCTGGAATAAAATATATCAGTTGCAACTGGTCACAATCAAAGATAAAGGTCAATGCCAAACTATCCAGTGAAGAGAGCTTTCTTTTGAAAGATTTTTTTTTTTTGTTTGCATCTTTTCCTGCTTCCATAAAGAAAGTGGAGAGTTTTGGGAGCAAACAGATTTCTTCGCTTGGCTGCAGACCAAAAGAGAGTATACAAAACAGGTCTTACAGGCTATTAAGATGATAATTGCTTATAGAACTGCTAAAGCATGACATCACTTCAGACTAGTTCACCTGAGAAATTCAACTTCAGTAAGCCCGAAGAGTGACTGAAATAAATTAGGAGATCTGAAAGATTCAGAATTGCATCAAGCCTAGATGAGCAAGAGGAAGAAAATCAGATAAATACATTAATACACACACGGTGACGGATGAGGCAGATGACATTTTATGCTTCTTTAAACTGACTGATGAAGATGAGAAAAATTAGAAATAGCTGTGGACAAGTTCAAGAACATCTCCTACCACACACTAAAAGGGAATCTTAAGGAGAGGCCATCAAGCATAGGCATAGCGAGAAGAAAAGTTTCCCTACAAAAAAATACTGTGGTGCCTTTGAAAGGTTTAGTGGGACATATGAAGCTCTGCAAGGTGAAGTTAGAACCAGGAATAACATGGATGATCTAACAAGAAGAATAAAGATAAGGACTTTGGAGCAAAAGGAATTATATTTACATGTTTACATGTTAACATAACCGTGCTTTGTAAAAAGAGTTTGTGAGAAGTTGTCAGAGAAAAACATGTATGGGAAAATGACAAAGTTCAATTAAAGTCCTTGGTCCAATCTGAAAAAGAAACACATAAAGCTGTATTATGAGAGGAAGTGTGACATTATTTGTCCTAGGATCTAACAGAGGTTTAGAAATATTTCACAGGAAAAAAAAAACCAAAAAACAAAAGACCTTATTGGAAGGTCATTTTTATTGCCGTTTGGCCAGCTTTAGGAATGGGTATGGAGGCACGGAGTGTTCTAGTGACTTTTGTCAATCAGCCCGAATGTGGAATCCAGATGGCATTTCATTCATAATCAAGTTGTGGCATTTTGGCTCTATTCCTGAATTATCTGAAGTTATGACTTTCTGCTCCACATCAGCTAGGAAGAAAAACATCTCCCAAAAAAATGAGAGCAAATACGTAAGGATGATAAAATTTACTTTGTTCAAAATGCTTGCTGTGCTGGAATTCCTGTCTAAGGAATGTACAGAAATTGTGCTTGTATCTATTACTGTGTTAACTTTCAGTATAGTGGCAGTCGATTCAACAGGCTTTGAATAAGTCCCTGTAATGCTTTCCTCTTGAAACATATGGATTATTTTAAAGAAAATTCTGATATGGTTTTTCTTCAGCTTTTCCATGAACAGCTTAATGGGTTGGTTTCTCTACATTTGGAATACAGGCATTCAGGTGAATCAGCACCTCTCTGTGTCTGGAGGGGTGGATTAATAGAATTCAGTGCTGTCCACAAAGATTAAACCAGATCATGTGTAGTGACAGCAAAATAAATACCATATAACAGGAGTTGCAGCAGATGAGACACGGCCTATCTGTCTAGTCAAGCAGGAGAAAAGACACTGCAGCATCATGTCAAGGAAGCAAGCTCAAGGCATCAATTTAGGGGGAAAAAATACCCAACAAGGAGCAGGTGCCTTTTGAAAAGTTGTGTCACTTTGTCTTCATTTTGCTTTTTGAATTAAAATACTTATTCTAAAAATTCACCTGGTCTAAGATGAGTTCTGGAAACAGCCTGCCCCACAGTCTAAAACAGTGTTTTCTGTGTTCTGCAGGGCACACAACTTCCTTTTTAAAATTTTATATTCATTCTATAGATTTCCCTGATTAGTACCCAAAGAATGACAGTGAAACTAATCTTCATCTGCATTTTATGAAATCATGACAGCTTGATATTACTGCAATGGGACATTTCACAGGGTACTGTGGGGGCACTGTTTATACCACTGACACAGAATAATGCAGAGTTGTTAGCTGTGCAGATCATCAAATTCAGGTAATTACCACTGCCACATGCTTTCCTGAAGACAAAAATATTAGGCAGCATAAATTAAAATGCTAGCATGCTTCTGAATACGTCTTTTTAAAGCGGCATCTGATGTTCAGATTAATTGTATGAGAATTATGAAAGTAAGGAAAAGTTAAGTTCCTGAGTTAAATAAAAAGGAAAATAAATTGTGAACAGAAGAATAATTTTTTGTGTGATTTTATTAAAAAAAAGCATAGAAAAAAAATAAAAAGAAAACAAGAGAAGGATCAACTATTCTTCCCAACCATATGGTGTGTGAGAGCATTAGTTATGGTAAAACATTACTTATATTTAATATCTTTTCTCTTTGACTTGATAGAGAGTCAGTAGGGAAGTTCAAAAACCATTTAAAAAGAAAAAAAATAGCTTTGTAAAAAATGGTTTATGGATTTAGTACTTTATTTTCTGCTCCCTATTTGGACTGAACTTCTCTAAATTTTTCTCTACTTTGTAAATAATTTTGGACTTCACAAAAATCTATTTTTTAAGAGTTTTATTATTAACCAGAAATAAAACAAACACTATTATATCCAAAAGTCTTTGGAAAAGATGGGGGAAATGGTGTACTGCGAACTCTTAAAACAGACATATTTTAGCTATTTAAATACTGATTTAAATGTCTAAATTTATGCATGAATGCATGAAAATTCTGAATGTAATCTGCTAAAGTTTTAGTCTGCTAATATTTAAACCCAGATTAAGGAAATTTGCTGGTCTAAATATAACTGGAGTTTCCATATGTCATGTAAGGTATGCATGTTTCATATTTTGTTTATCATTTACATTAACTTTGGAGCTTATTCTGGAGTGGGGATCTCTGGTTAAAATATTCTCAGGGAGGATGACAAAAGCTCCCATGTGTTTTTAATAATAATTTTTACAACTTTTATGACCAAATTTAAATTTTCCATGCTTTGTAGCTGTTCATAGATGGTTTTTCACATCTATGTCCGTGCATGTTGCTGTTACGGAGTCTCTCTGTGACTGACTGCAGGTTCTTCCAAAATGAAATTATTTTCTTAGCAAAGATATCTTAGTAGTTGCACCTAAAGAAAAAGAAAATAATCTTCACCCAGAGTGCTTAAGCATACTCTGATCTGGATGCACAGAAAATGCACGAATTTCTGTCAGGGGAAGTTTAGGTTGGATATCAGGGAAAGGTTCTTCCCTCACAGGGTGACTAGGCACTGGAACAGGCTCCCCAGGGAATAGGCACAGCACCAAGCCTGGCAGAGTCCAAAGAGTGTTTGGATAGTGCTCTCAGGCACAGGGTGGGTTTGTTGTGGTTGTCCTGTGCGTGTTCAGGACTTTGATGATTCCTCCTGGTCTCTTCTAACGCAGAATATTCTATGATTCTATGACAAAAAAGAGGGTAGAAAGGAAAGCAAAAGCTTTTGTTGACATGAAGAGTCAGTTGGTGTGGATGGGTAGGAAGAAAACAATTTACATGGGCTTTGGTGTGACAGGGATTTTTAACTTGTTGGGACATAAACCCATCCTGGAGGATATCATGAGCACGAAGAAGATGTTTAAACTGAAATCTGGCTTTGAGTATGGGCCTCTGAGAGAGGTGCCTGGGACAGGCAGACTTTAAACATGACAAGGAACAGAGACAAAAGAAGCAGGCTGAAATTCACTGTGTAAAGGAGTGTTTGAAAAGAGATGGGAAGAAGGGTTACAACTTGGTTTTGAGCCATGCAGACAGTCAGAGGCTTTCATGGCCCAGACCAGCCCAGTCAGGATCTTCATCTGATCCCTGCCCAAAACTCCAGAGCCACATTTCAGCTCATCTTTGGCTCCCAGTACCTGTGCTGGTTTATCCACAACTCCTGGCTCATCCTCCTTCTTGCAGCAGCTGAGGTGGAGCTGCTTAAGAAGCTCTCAGAAATGATTGTGACCATCCTTAAAGGACTTGGATGAAAGATTGGGCCATATAATTTTCATAAAAAACCACACCCTCAAAATTAGATAGCATTTTTAAACTTAGTGCTTTGTATCTCAATATCCCCACCTACAGAGTACATTTTTAGTCGTGTTGTGAATTTAAATATATTCATGCCTACAAAGCAGACAGATGGTATATTGTTGAGAACTGCTGAAAAGCTTGGGAAGAAATAAATGAATCTGTCTTCAAATAAAAGTTGAATAATATGTAATAAACATATGAGACTCTTTTTCCTTTATGAATTAAAAAGAAAGCATTTAATAAGTGCTTGCTAAGCAGGTAGTCTCCTTTTGGAAATGAAAAATGCAGTGGAAAATAATTAATGACATACTAAAATGGACAAAATTAAAGAAATGTTTTGCCTTAATTCCTTTTCTTGTATGTATATCATATATTTAAAAGCACACTGACATACCAGCTTACATTTTCATTCATACCTTGACCCTTAAAATATGGACAAGGAGGTTTGCATATTATCTCCAACTGATGGGACTGAATATAATGCTATATAATTTGGCAGCTGTGAAAATTTTTGTGATCTACCAAAAGCAATGGGAATTGTCCCTCTCCCACAATGAAAGCACTATTCCCTATCGAAACCCCATCTATAAAGAAATGATATTTGGATGATTGGCAAAGTGTTTTGCTGAGCAGATGAAAAAAGAAAGTGCTGCCTTCTTGGTCAGAGCTTCATGTTTTCATTGTATCTGTTTGAGCTGCCCTATAGCTCTTGAGAAGCTTGCTCCTCAGCTCTACATGTTACCTACTAGAATCACAGAATAGTTTGGGTTGGAAGAGACCTCTAGGATCATGAAGTCCATCCACTAACCTAACACTACCAAGGCCACCACTAACCCCAAGCATCACACCCTTTTAAATCTTTTAAATCCCTCCAGGGATGGTGACCCCACCCTGGGCAGCCTGTGCCAGAGCTGTACACTTCCAGTTGAAACACTTTTCCCAATGTCCAGTGTAAACCTCCCCTGGTGCAACTTGAGTCTGTTTCCTCTCATCCTAGCTCTGGATTTGCATGGCAGATCTGCATCAAGATTTGAGCATCCCAGCAGATTGTCTGGACAGTTCTAACAATTGCTACATTAAAAAAATATATATTCTCGCCTTAGTCTTACACAGAAAAGAACACAACAGATTGCCTTAACTCTCTACGTTTGAGAAGTCTGTTTTTCCTCAGGAGTCCTTTGACCTTAACTGAAATGGCTGAAATTACACAGGAATTTTGTGTTTTATACATCAGCTGTTGTCAGTTGTGCAGTACATTTTCCTGAGCCTTTTTAAATGGTCAGGAAAATCACATCATTCTGTACTCTTAGTCTTTTCAAACAATTGCTGCATTATGAACCTTGTCTGGTCAAGCAAGTAGCAGCTGAGTCACACAAAGACCAAATTAGCCCTTGGGCTAATTTTATATACCACAAACACTAAATCAAACAATTACTTGGATATTTTGGCTGTGATATATTCTGCTCATAAATGTGCTGTCATTGCTGAAAGTGACTGTTCAATTCACTGTGAAAAAAGGGGAAGAGAGTAAAGTCTCTTTGTTTCTCTGTACCTGTTTTCAAATTAATGCCATGTTGTAATGAATTCTAAACTTGATAAATAGTCGTGATTTATCCCAAATGAAAGTAAGTGAACGGGGAAAAAAGCAGAACCTTTTATTTCCCAACTCTCTCCTTCGAGGTGCTTGACATCTTGCCTGCTTTTCATTTCTGAACTGCTTTTGTTGACACACAGCTTTCTTCTTTCCCTCTTTCCCTCTCTGTGTCTTTGTGTGTTTATTTTTTATTTTTGTTTTTCCTCCTTGAAATTAAACTGTTTGTCAAATGCGATAATGGGTAGAGTTGCAATGTAAATAGTTAATGATGCTGTTGTCTTCTGAGGATTTCTCAGGGTGTAATATCTCCAATCTTTATGCAACCATACACTTGACTTGCACATTCTAAAGCCCTTCACAAAGGGCAATGCTGCTGCTTGTCTAAATAGTACATGATTACCTCGGTTAGTTTTGTGGCTGTGGTAATGTTCATTTTATGAGCTCAATCTGGTTCTGAGCCATCTGAACTTGATATTCCAGATGCCTTATCCCTAGCAGCACCAGCTCATATACTGTGTACACATGTGTACAGTGCAGGCTGCATTGGAAAGGCTCGGGCTTGTTCTCAATGTCACACCATGCTTTCCTTCAAACCTTACAGGAAAAGGTGTGTGAGCATGAGAGACAAAGAGGACTGTTGATAGAAGTCCCAAATAATCAACAATCCTGCATTTACTATAACAGGAGGCTATCTGGTTTTGACAATCTCTGTTTTCATCACTGGAGAAAGTGACTTCATACATGATTGTTGCATTGCCATGTGACACACAGAAAACAACAAACATAATGGGACATGGAATTAAAGCTGCCTTGAACTGTTGTCTGTTTACCCAGCAGAACAAAGGAGAGGGTGTTAGAGTTCCTTCATTTACCATAAGTGTGTCTTTGAGGTAGTCAACTCTACTTGCCTGCTAACTTGGGGATAATAAAACACATACCTACCCCACAGGGATGCTGGGATGCTTAATGAACTAATTATTACTGTTCTGTGCTCTGGTGGGAGGTGTTACCTGCACTTTTGTTTAGAGCAGGTGTAGCTAGCACTTTATCTATTGCCTGAGAAGAGAAAAGAGAATTTGCTCCTCATTCAGGAGTTTTTGCATTACTTATATCAGTATAAATGCTCTCAAGCCAAGCATCAAAGTGATCACAGTAAGAGTCAGAGACTATAAACAGGAATGGAATTTGCCTGAAGAGTGTGTGAGTAATAATAGATTTCCATGGACGTGTTTGTGTATGCGTTTAGCATCAAAGTCTTCAAAAGTTGCTGTTTCCTATACAGCACACAGGAACTGCTTTTTCTGTGGATGGTGTTAGCTCCTAACTGTGGTTGATACTGGAAGCTGCAAGAGAAATTTAAGTAACTAGATTATAACTCCCCTTTGTCTTATGGCAAAGACCCTGAGGTCAACCCTTATTTCTTATAAAATGATAATGACAAGGAAAGGTCTCAGATTTATCCCTCATCCAAAAAACAGTGACTCTGGTGACACTTAATGCCCAGGCACAAGCTGGAAGATTCAGTCAGCATTCAGGCACCAACTGTATCATCAGAACCATTACAAATCTCCTCCATTTTTTCAGTTGTTCTGATTATTATTATTATTAATATGATTGTTTTTATTACCATGATAAAGCTAGCACCAAGTTTGTGATAAATTCACTTGATTTCAGGTTTCCAATCTAAGCCATGGGCAGTGAAGACCTGATCAGTATAGAGAATGGAGTCTAGGGCATTATTCTGTCCTACAAATACAAGTGTGTGCTTTAAGATGAAATGAATGATATTCAAGACTTCATCGGCTGTTCTGACTAATATTCTATTGATAATTCGACAAATCTATGTCACTTGGTATAATGTAGATTTGTAGCACAGATATCTAAAATCCTGCTCCAAAACTGTTTTAGTTTTCAGAGGTGGGAGCACACTGCACTAAGTGTTATATGAACAGCTTTTTCAGTGTAGCCTGATGAATTAAAAATCTGAAGATCAGCACACCAGAGATGCTGAATGTAAGACTGATTCTGTTTCTATCCAAGCTTGTGAAGCCCATGGATAAATAAACAGGCAAAACCTGGAGATAGAGAATCCCTCCTGATTGGGAAATGCACTCTGTTGAGCAGTGTGTTTAGGTAGATGTGGTTCACGTCTTCTGTGCTGCTGTGAGACATTGAGTTTTGCCTCAAGACCTTAGAATAATCTATGGCTCTAACTAACATCAAGTCCTGTGTGAAGGGTGGGAAAACAAAGTCTTGTCCCCACACTTCCTCTGTCATTTAGACCATAATTAGTGAGATAACAGCAGAAACTGTCTTTTCTTCGGGTCTTACCTCATACTTTTACGTGAGTGTTTTAGCGCAAATGTGTTGCAATGGGACAGAGGAATGTAACTCTTCCACATGAGGCTCCCTGTTTTGTTAAAAGGAGAAACTAGAAAGGCTTAAAACTGGGAAAAGACTGGCCTAGAAGCTGGATATCTAGAGTGCAAATCCACTTTAATAATCATAAACCTCAAAGTTTTTTATGGAAAGACCCTGACACATCTCTTATAAATATTGGTAACTAGCTGAGGCTGGGGCACAGGACCCTTGTCAGTCCCATGAGGAGGGAAAAGCACTGCCAGGAGAGGTGGAGCTCGCCCAGCATTTCCACCAGCGACTGAAGGGAGGTGGATATCTCTCACCAGTGACTGCAGAGGCAACCAGGGAGACTGTGGACACCTGTCTCCATTCAGTGTTCAGGGCCAGCAGAGTCAGAAACTCATGTGTATGTGTATTTTTATATATGTGTATATATGTACACACTAACTAACAGCCCTACAAGTTTACTTTGTCATACAACTTTCACGTGGCATGGTAGAGGACAACAAAACGTGACTGAAGTTCCCTTAAAGACTCTTGCATATTTTGGATAGGACAAAAAGCTTCTTAAGTGTGTCTGAGCAGACTTAGTCTCCCGCACCTCTCAGATATTCTGGGGTATGATTGAAAGCACTTTTATAGACGTGGACTTGTACAGATAAAGAAATGTATTGATTCCTGTGCCTTCTCCACGGCATGGTAGGCTTCGTACCTGAGACCATTATCCAAAGTGCTGTCTGCAATTAATCTTTTGGGCAGTGTGTAATCACCCAAGGTGTACAGGGCTGAGTTTCAACCAGATAATGACACAGAAGGGCATTGTGCAGGGGGGAGAAGAAAGGAGCATCAGCTTGCCATTTGTTTGCTATGTCTATCAGGAAAAAGGCACTGGCAAAGATTGCCTGGTGTCCAGTGATGTTAGGGTTTCAGACAGGGTAAAGGACAAAGCAGAAGCCCTCCAGACTGAGTATTAAAAATGAAAGTGTGTCTTTTCAATGCATTTGTACAGGAGGGAAGAGGGAGAAAAAAAAAAAAAGGTGAAACATTCCAGATGCTTGCCTGCAGTAAAGCATTTCTGGCTGTTAGTTCCAGTAGGTCATTACTGCATTAATTTGGTGTTTAATTAAATGCCTGTGCAACAGACCATTTATTTGTTATCTAATATTAGCTTTAGTTCTTATCAATTAAATGCTAGCTGAGGGCTTGATTCACTTACGTTTTATGTCCCCTTACACTCTATTTTTTATAAACAAAAAACAAGGACTCTACACAGAGAGAAGATTTACACCCCTAAATTTCACAGTGTGTATAATGCAATATGCTGAAGTGCTTAGGCAGAAGGTGCTGAAACAAAGGCAGGTTTTTTTTGAAAAAAGGAAACAGGCATCTTGTTTTCAAACAAATGAGAAACTTACTGAGCTACACAAAAAAAATTCCTCTTACAGTGTATTTTCAATGATGGTCTAAGCCGGATCATGCACACATCTGAATTTCTTTGTGAATTTTTTTTTTTTTTAATGCTAGGAAGTCATACTTAGAACAATATGACTTTCCACTGGGCCTTCTTCCAGGTTGCCCATTTTCCTCTCTCCAAAACAGAGGAATCCCTGGTGCTTGTTCAAAAGCTGTGCTTCCTCTAAGCCTCAGCCTCTTTCACAGACACTTATTTTCTTGCAGGATATAGAATAATTTTTAACGTTGGAATGTCACTAATGTCTGAGATTTTGGGTTTATTTATTGCTCATAATAGTTGCACAAATATTGTGTCAAATTGAAGTGTTGCTCATTTATAGAAATGTTTGGCTGTTATCTCAGAGGTTAAATTTTCAGAACACTGAGTCCAGCTGCTCCCACAGAAAAGAGCTGGCTAAAGCAAGTCCTGACTAATGGCTTCAAGCTAAAAAAATATAGATTTAGATAAGCTATTAGGAAGACATTCTTCCCTGTGAGGGTGGTGAGGCCCTGGCACAAGCTCCTCAGAAAAGCTGTGGCTGCCCCGTCCCTGGAAGTGTCCAAGGCCAGGTTGGACAGGGCTTGGAGCAACCTGGGATAGTGGAAGCTGTCCGTGCCCTCGGCAGGGGGTGGAACTGGAGGATGTCTCAGATTCCTTCCAACCCAGTCCATCTCATGGTTCTATGGTGACTAGTTGAGATGTATGCCCTTGTCTGGAAGAGTCTCTAGAATTCTGTCTCACTCAGCATTCCAAGCAGGGCTGTCATACATGTCCTCTCCTATGAGCACAACTTTCCAAAAAGAATTGTCTGGGCCATCCTGTCAGACTGTCCTTGCATACAACACCAAATCTCTCTGAACACCTCTGGCCAATTTGGTTTGGAGGCTTGACTCGTCTCATCCTGCATCTGAATTTTAGGGTCAAGTGTCCTAGAACAAGTGCCATGGTAGTAAAGGTACAGGGCACCACTGATCCTACAAAATCAGGTTGAAAAGAAAAGTCCTTGCACTCCATTTCTTACTCTGTGCACTACATAACCTGTTAAGTCCTGAGTATTTGACAGTAATGGCCTGTTAATTGAGTGAGAAAGACACTTTACAAAAGTAATTATTAAATTTTATTATCAGAGTGCACCTTCTTGTAGCGGGAGCAGTTTTTTTAGACTCAGTTTGGAAGGTATGCTTTGATCAGTAATGCAATCTAAATGAATAGTCAGATCTATCTAGCTATCTCAGAGTCTCAAGAGTGGTGGCCTCTATTTTGGCTGTCTTTCTTCTGCGATAAATGCTGAACATTATTTTAGAATTGAGCCTTTTCTGCTTTTCTACAAGTAACTGTTTGAATCATGTCAAATATATGTTAAATTATACATCTAAAATAAATTTCCTCTGGATTTTATGAAATTCATTCTTTCTGTGAATTTGAAAGCCACTTTTCTAACAGGTGTGGTAAAGCATAGTAAAATCAAATTGACTCTCACTATCTCAGTCCTATTAAAGACTACCTTCAGAAGTCAATCATTGTAAAATTGTTTGCTGCAGTTTTAGAAGCAATCACCTAAGAGTCACATTTGAAAAAACCCCACAGCTGGAATTTAGGATGCATTCGAAACATGATCATGTACTTTATATAATGCTTTGCAATGACATAGTTAAGTTAAAAATAATTTATTACAATCTGAGCAATGAAGAAATATGGATGAGGTAAAACCTTTTGGTTCAGAGATGATAGATTTATCTTTGATGTTGTCATCATATTATTATTTTGGTTTCACAAAACTGAATTCTTAAACAGTTTGTAAGAAAGCAGTGGATAAAATTAGCCTATTACACGTGCACTTTTTTTTTCTGTCTACACTTTGCAGGCAGACACAGTTTCACAAAAGCCAAAGAGTAGAGATCATAATTCAGCACAGGATTTGACAAAAAGAGTGCAGTTTCTACTGACAGCAGTGAAGCTGAGAAGCAGGATCACCCTTAAGAGGGAGACATTTGTTTGTCTCTGTGGTGTTGGAAGTTTAAATACTGAGATACAGTGGGAATTGCAGTGCTCTACATAGAGTCGAATTGGATCAAATCGAATTGAATCAAATCAGTTAGAATAGCAGTCTTGCAGAAAACAGCAGATGTTTACATGATTTGCTCAGCTGAGATCCAAAGTCTGAGCCACAACAGTGACTGAGAAGCACCTAGCAAGGTCAAATCTTCTGGTTCCTGATAACATTTGTATGAGTACAGCCAACACAATTATCAGACCGATAGGGACCATTCTGTCTACTGAAAGACATCTTTGTGCGGCATTTAACAAGAGAAAAAAGAAAGTGCAGGAACAAAGGGTACAGGGAGAAGAAGGAGTACTCACTGAAAAGGACTCACAAAGCAAAAGTAATAAGGCAAGTGGGACTGAAGTAGAGAGATTTGGGGTAACAAAAAAGTGTATCTCTGGGTCTGAAAAATGTGGGAAACAGAGATGAAGGTTCCTGAAAAGATGTGGAGAACAGGCTAAAAAATGAAAGATGAAAATCTCCCACATAATACAATGCTGATGGAAAATACATTCATAAATGTAGAAAGCCAGAATGAAATATAAAGTTAGCCTGAGCCCTCACTCTCCCCTCCAATGCAGACTCCATAGACAGATCCATGCACAAGAAGAAGTTAATACAGAGGACAGACTGCACAAAGACAACATTTCAATAGTAGAATGAGTAGGAGACCTCAAAAACAGGGGGAAAAAAATGAAGACACTTTGTAGAAGCAGCTGAATGCTCTGTATTAAAGGGGGCTGAGAGAGTGAAAAAGCCCTTTACTCCGTCTGATGAAAGTCCCTAGTGAAACAGATACAGTGAGGAAGGGAATGTGTGCTCCAATTAAGGTCTGACATGAAAGGACCAACACATCTCCCTTGTGAGCACATCCAAAAGGCAAGGTGAAAACATTCTGGGGATGGAAGTTCAAGCAGGTCTACTGTGTCGAATGTCATTAGATCCAGATGGATATCAAACTGGTGGATGTTTTCAGAATTATCTGTGTCAAAAATGTTGACAATTCTATGAACTAGCAGCCCTTTTGCTTCTGTGTACTGAATATAATATCACCTTCCCATCCCATTTTCTGTTTTTGCTTTGGTCTTTCTTGCAAATCCTTACCATGGGGTAGTTAATAACCCTTAAAACTAAAATCCCAGTGAACTTCAAGCATTAAATTTTTTACTGTGAGGTTAAGCATAGGAACTTGATGCTCACCTCCCATGTCTATTTCCCAACAAAACTTCTGCTTGTTCTTTACATAGATGAGCTGATCTAATTAGCTGATTTCCAGTGAAGCAAATAAAAAAACATATACCCCACTTCTGTGAAAGAAGTCAATGAGGGAAGTAAACTGAAACCTTACATGCAACTGTAGCACTGGAGGTCTCCACACAGAAATAGTTTTAACTTCCTTCACCTTCTAACAATTTTAGCTTTTTAAGACCGGTAGAAGTTTTGCCGTTAATGTCAATGAGTAGATAGCAGAAAATAAATAGACTTTATTCCAAAAATCGGGGAAATGAGTGGCATATAAAGTATTACTAGGGCAAGGGTTGTCATTTAAACACCACATAAACTGAAGGAATGAAACACGAATGACTTTTATATGACACGTGATTTGCACAAAATTGTGTTACACACAATTTGGAGGGCTCTGCTGGTTTTAACAGGTCAGTCTTCAGTAAAGTGTGACACAATGCTTTTGTCTTCACTAAAGGGAAATGTGAGTGGGAGCTCTCATCCCCACTCCATGTTCCTGGATCTCCAAATGCCCTCAGTATGACAGCTGAGGTATGATGCAACTAAAAGGCAGATTATCTCTGTCGTCCTTCTTTTTTATCTGCACTGCTTTCCCTTTTCTGATGTGGGGGAGGGTGGAACTGGTAGCAGGAAAGGAGCTACCATGGGCAGATGTCATGGGTAATAATATCAAAACTGAGATATTCAGATATCAGTATTCATAGCAAGCATGTTAGTATATTTAAAAAACAAAACAAAACAAAACAAAAAAACAGAGCATTAGTCCAAACTTTCCCGGAAATGTGTCTCAAAACTTCCCATTTCTCACCTAAGTGGTTTTAAATAAAGGTAAGCTCATGTTGCTCTGAAATAGATCAGCATCAAAATGAACAAATAAATAAGGGAAGAAATTATTTACACAACTTTATTTCATGAGGACTTCTTCCACTGATGAAGAAATTGCTATTCTTTACCAGAAACATTAATAGCTCCTTTCTCTCCTGTCCTCACACTTGGTGTGCTGAGTGGCTCTGTTGTCCATTTCTCCTTCCCAACTGACTCACCACCAGCACTCTGTCCGTGCTGTTATTCCAAGAGCTGTGGCCCTTAAATTGAAGATAACAAGCCCCAACTCCCAGCAAGCTTTTCCTTGTCAATGAGAGATTAAAAATAATGGTCAGGGGCTATGCAATGATATTTGCAGATAACTTCACAAATTTTCACCCAGAGCATCTGAGAATTTTTACCCCTTTCTAATCTTCTGCAATAGCTTGAATTTCTCCTCATTAGGTTTCATTGCGTGGGACAAAAAGGTGGCATATGACTTTTCTGTTCAGACTGTATATCATTAAAATAGGTACACAGGTTTTCATATTGGTGGAGCTCCCTACACAGGCAGATTGAAAGGATTTTAGGTAAGCTCTAAAGTTATATATGAAATATTCACTCTGTCACCTTACGATTCTTTATATAAACCACCATACAGACTCATAGGGAAAGTGGGGGAAATGAAAGACCACATCCTTTTGCTGTAGGTTTCTACAAATGCAAACAAATAAATGTATGTTATTGGGATAGCAGTCTTGCAAAGTCTCTTCAGCTTTGTCCATCTGTTCAGAAGACAATGCCTTTTCTGATATCCTCCTTTTGAATAATTTCTTAAAATCCCTCTCAGGTCAGACACAAGTTTGTCAATAGTCCCATAATATTCTGCCTTCTAGAAGCTCTTAAAATTCTCATAGTTGTAAAGACTAAATTCAGGTCAAATCCCAGGCTGTTACTCACCCTCCTCTAAAACCCAGTGTAAGCATCACATTAACCTCAGGGCTCTCCAGATAAGACTATTCTTTGGTAGATTTGCCAGGGCATATTCAGATTGACTTGACATTTGACTGCAAAGTGTTTGTATCTCACTACAAGCACTGAATCATTTTGATAGAGCTATTTAGCACACTGTTTCTAAGCAAGCTTTCTGCTTAAATCCTGGCTATCCCAGGTTTCCATAGTCAACTATTCTCCTTGCCTTATAAATAAAGAAATGTGGCAGGAAAAAAGAAGAAGAAAAAGAAGAAGAAGAAGAAAGAAGAAGAAAGAAAAAGAAGAGCAGGAAGAAGAGTGAGAAAAAGAAAAAGAGCAAGAAAGAAAGAAAAGGAGAAGAAAGAGGGAGTAGAGATTATTAGAAAAAGTAGCTGACAATTTCAGTAAACATTATTTCTTCATTTTTAATAGATGTCACTATTACTGTGAGAATTACAAGAATTTGACTCAGCTCAGAGCACTGACAGAAGGTCAGAGGTGGCTTCTGACTCTTGCTGACTGCAAGAATCAGCAAAATCTAGCTACACCTTCCTCTAAGTGCTGGTATGTAATGTCCAACTATATAAGATTTTTTTTTTAAGGAAAAGGCTGTTAAACATTTCACTAATCATCTTGCAATTTTGGATGAAACATCAGTCATTTACTAATTATAAACTGATCTACTTTCTAGTGGTCCAAGTAGCTGCTATGTGGCTCAGAATGTCTTAATCTACATCACAAAAACCCTATTTACCAGGGTAAACAGGGTTGCCCAACAGACTTTTACTCAACAGACTTTTACCAATGAAAATGAGGGATTAATTCAATAAATCCCAGTAATCTATATCAGTTACTACAGAGGTCAACTTGTACTTATGACCGTTCAATAACCACATTATTTTGAAAACATATAATGAAATATAGTAATGTGTTTATTTTTTGGATTTTGTTTTTCGTTTTTAAGAATCAGAATGACAAAATCTAATTTTTATTTCTGTCCTCTCTGTGCAGAATTGGATTTGTGCAGATCAGAATGAAGATAAACACTAGCTAGATACTTCAGTCAGCTGCTATGTAAAACAAAAGAATAAAGACATGTCATTATTTTGCCATTGTTACTGGATGCACAGTATCCATCCTCAAACTCTATCTGTACCAAGCCAAAAAACCCCTTCTGGATTTTTGGCCCTGTATTTCTTACTTGCATGCTTTATAGTAGGCTAAACTTGAAGCAGAAATCCATGAAGAACAACAATTTGGATGAGGCATTGAGATTAGAAGAGGATTTTTGATTTCTTCAATTAACTGCAAATAAATTCTGTAACAACCTAAAAAGCAAAATACTTTTTACACTGCCACACAGAGACATGACCTTGGTCCCCCAGGTGTGTGCTTTCCACATAGCCAATGCATACAAGCTACTGAAGCACCAACAATATATGTCCAGAGCTTCAAGTGACGCTGAATATACTCAAAATTGTTAGGACAAGAGATCCCTCAGTGATTGACTGACACTGAATGTTGCCCTGTCTTCCCAAGGGGAAAATAAGGACAAAAAGATACACAAAACAGAGAATCAGAAATGCAGAAGAATGACAGACATTCAGCTTGCAAACTGGGTCTGTCATAACCAAGGATACAGCCCTAGGGGTGGGTTAGCTTCATGGTCCACATCAAATATCTCTGCTGTCATGGAGGCACATGTTTTTGGCTGTCATGAATGGTATACAGAGACGATGTTCAGGTGAAGTGACTTGTAAACACTTATCTGTGACTGAGCCTTCTCACTGATGGATGGCAAAAAGAATAAAAATAGATACTGTTCTGTTTTATCTGGGATTGAATGGAATCACTGGATATACATTTCCAAAACACACTTGGAAAAATCCCACTGCAGATGGAGTTAACGAAGACTTTTTTTTTTTTTTCATATTTCCATTATATTTCAGCAAAAAAAAAAGTCAGGGCCAGTTGCAAGGACAGTAGAAAGAAACAATGTGAAGACAATCTCAAACTGTGGTTGCATGTATGTATAGAAGTGAAATCAGACTCGTTTGAGAAAATTAATCAGAAATAAAATCAAAACAAGCCAAACCAACAAACACCCATCTGCCAGAAACACTGATTATGACCTGAAATAACCTGATAATCATAGTAGTTGCTTGAATGTTAAAGGCTTAGCCTCAGATTCCTGCACATTATTAAATCCCTGTGCTACTTGTTATGGAATAAAGAACTTGAATGTTCTGTAATATATCAAGTAAGCATCTTCATGCAATCTATGATTTTTGATGTACAGACATCTTGGACATGAAACATTTTTTCAATGTGGATCTTTAAAATCTTGTTTTCTTTCTTTCTTTCTTTCTTTCTTTCTTTCTTTCTTTCTTTCTCTCTTTCTTTCTTTCTTTCTCTCTCTCTCCCTCTCTCTCTTCTTTTTTATCAGATCAGCATTTTTTTCTGGTCAAGTTTTTTTGACCTGCTCAGTGTGAGACATGTAGGTTGGGGAACAGAGACACGTAGATCACTTGTTAAAATAAAATTAACTGTGTCCAGGCAAAACCTTGTAACACATGATAACGAGGTCAAAAATATACTCAGCATGTGAAAACATGTATTCATGTGTGGTTGCTAAGCACTGAGGTAAAAGAAGAACCTTAACCAGTTACTTCAACCTTTATTCACCTTATAGGTTGAACTCAGATGACCACTGATTTTGGAGATCAGCCAGAATACATAAATTAAATACACTTCTGCCCAATGCCCAGCTTCTTCTTAGTGTGACAGAACTCCAAGGTTTTGCCATGTTGAACACTGGCAGGTGAAAACGCTCAAGAGAAGGAGTCAGGTTTCCAGAATTCTGTTAAGTACTTTTGCTGTAGACTTGCAGTGAACTTGGGTCACCCCTTCTAAAATATGGAGTTTGATATTTAGCAAACTAAATGGTTTCTAATGCTGTTAGGCAAGGTTTCAAGCAGATATTTAGCTCCAGATTAAACTCCATACACTTTTGTGACTAAAACACGCTCCCGTGTCCACGGATGGTTGGAAGACGCGAGCCTTTGATCAGACTGTCATTGACTCATGGCACTCTGAGCTCATCAGGCCCTGCTTCCCCCAGGCTCTCCAGAAGGACATTGATCTCCTGCAGATCTTCTGTCACTAGTGAGTGTCCCAGAGACAAAAAGAGGTTAGAAGTTGCTCTGGGTGACTATACAGGCAACTAAATGGTCTCCCCAGTGTTTAGCCACCTTGACCTACATTCAATTATACTGAGAGAGATTGTTGCCAGAAATCCCGTGTAAGGCTTTAAAGAATGTACTTTTGCTATTGTTTGACAGATGTAAGGGCAGAACAGCCAAAGTTATTACCTCACTTGAATAATTTAGGTTTTTGAAAACTTTTGAGGTTCTAAAATTGGATTTTGTGGTGAAACCAAGAGTTTCAAGCATGTCTTCCATGGTGATGTCCAGTCATGCTCTATGTGGAGCTAGATGTGGTCACATAGCACTGAAGTAAACAAATATTTACCTGGGCAGATAGCTGTCTCTTGGTGGCAATTGTTATTATGGCAATATTTGAGGCCAACCAGTTTCCAACCTCCTGCCAAAAGAAAAAAATAAAAAGTAGAGAAAAGCGTTATCTCTTTATTGCTAAGACTTTGAAAATGAAAAATATTGATTATTTTATCATTTTTTTCTGGTAGATAAGAAGAATCGAGACAGTCAGTAATTCAAAGTGTTACCATTTTTGTGCAGAAATTTATTGTATTTCTGACAATGGGATGTTTAGAGATCTACAGGGATTTGTTAGCAGTTTATTAAAAAAACCTAGGGTGCAGGCTAGTCCAGAAGCTTGTTCTTTTTTTTTTTTCCAGGAAATCCCAGTACAGAAAGTCATAAAATGCTATGCTGAAAAATGTTTGGGAAGGAAGACCATACACTCAGAAACATCCCTCTTTGCTGAAATCTAAAATATAGGGTGTGGAAGTAGCACTGCTGCCAAAATACAGAGCAGTAAATTTCTGGGCTGTGTTCTGAGCTCTGCTGCTCTACTCTTGGGGCTTTTGGAAAATCATTTTAGCATCCAGAGCTTTGAGCAACCTGGCCTAATGAGCAGTGTTCCTTCCATGGAGGGGCATTGGGAATATTTGATTACAATGATCTGTCAGAGTTTTTTGGTTGATTTTTTGCTTTTGTTTTTGTTTTGTTTTTGGCTTTTTTTTGTTTGTTTGATTTTGTTGGTGGTGGTTTTTTTTAAGGCAACATTAGGAACAGAGCTACAATCTTTGATTGCAGTCTTTTATATTCAAAAACAGGAAGGGCTGAATATGTGCATGTGTAAGGGAAAGAAAGAAAGAAGAGTGATAAACTGAGAGAAGATCACCTCTGGACCAGATATTCAATTTTAGGCTTAATCTTCTTCTCCATAGTTTATTCCACGTTGTTCAGCAGAAAAAGGGGCCCAAACAGAGTTTAAAGAGCATCCACTTCAGATACAACCTGGTCATTAGCTAAGACAGTGAAATCTTTCATCAGAACTTGCCTCCCACTACCCCATGCAGGTGGGACCCTTAGTGACCCAAACCTATCAAGTATACAGAACCAACCCAAAATGTCATAAAACAAACATGGAAATATAGAACATGTTTTATGACATGCAATGTTTTGCAGGCATTGCACAATATAATTTAAGCACACGAGCATCTGTCTTGTCCTTACTTATCTATTCTGTGTCCTGTCTTCTTCCAGATTTCCCTCCCCTTACAGTTTTTAATATTTGGAATAATTTTTGTGTTTGGCAGCAGCAGATGGACCCTAAATACCTGTGAAGTCATTAGTTTAATAACACAATTGGTAAGTACAGTCATCCACAGTGAAGGGCAACTGTTACAATTATCTCACTAATTTCACTGTGTAAATTCATCGTGTCAGGGACAGCATCTGAAAATCATTTTAGTACATTTGAATAGCATATTCATTATCGAAAATATGTATGCTCTCCTCTGTTGGCTTACAGGCAGAAGAAAAGAACAGGTAAGAAAGACAAAAAAAAAGCAAGGGAAAAAGGAAACAATAGAAAGCAAGAAAAAAAACCCCAAAACAGTGAGCCACAGAATGCCTTGACTTTTAAAAATAAATTATAAAATTAGCTGATGAACAAAATTAATCCAAACTGACTTGAATTTCAATTCTGTCAGATGGAGTAAAAAGTGCCCTAGGTATATAAACAAGCTTTGGTAATAAATAACAATGCAGCAAGCCAAGGGGAAAGTGTTTATAAAAGGGATTTGTGTTTGGTGCATTCTCATTTGGCAGTCTCATTAATGATTTAGAAGAAGGTGTAAACACCACATTCATGATTTTAGGGAATGCTGGTGTGCTACAAATGCCAATGANTGTGGTGATAAACAAATGCCAATGAATAAAAAAAAAAAGGAAAAGAAAAAAAAAAAGGAAAAGAAAAGAGAAAAAGATAGCAAAAGGAGCAATCCTGGAAAGAGTCTTTTATTCTGTTTATCTGTGTTTTGGCCTAAAAGGGAATGTTTTCTCTTCTCCTATGTCCCTAACCCTTCTTCTGTCTTAATTTTCTCAGAATCTGTGCAGCACCCCAGAGCCATCTTGTTATGTTATATGTTATGTTATGTTATGTTATGTTATGTTATGTTATGTTATGTTATGTTATGTTTCTTAAGCTGTCCTTCTGTAACAACCCAAGTTCCTCCTTTTTCTCACTTTCTTTTTTTGTTAGTGTTTGAAAGAGAGCTAAAGAACATGTAAAATAAGAGTGTGGAGACATGTGAACTTAACCACCCTTGTGGTTTATGCGTTGGGTGAAACTCTGTGTTTTTGCGCACTGACGTCTAAACCCAAGTGACAAAAGACTTCTCTGAGAATAAGGTTGTTGTCAGCATCAAATTATTTACTGTAGT
>VWZV01016242.1:191266-213996 GCA_013397155.1 Irena cyanogastra
ACAAAAAAAAAGCAAGGGAAAAAGGAAACAATAGAAAGCAAGAAAAAAAACCCCAAAACAGTGAGCCACAGAATGCCTTGACTTTTAAAAATAAATTATAAAATTAGCTGATGAACAAAATTAATCCAAACTGACTTGAATTTCAATTCTGTCAGATGGAGTAAAAAGTGCCCTAGGTATATAAACAAGCTTTGGTAATAAATAACAATGCAGCAAGCCAAGGGGAAAGTGTTTATAAAAGGGATTTGTGTTTGGTGCATTCTCATTTGGCAGTCTCATTAATGATTTAGAAGAAGGTGTAAACACCACATTCATGATTTTAGGGAATGCTGGTGTGCTACAAATGCCAATGAGTCAAAGAAAAAAGGAAAAGGAAAAAAAAAAGGAAAAGAAAAGAGAAAAAGATAGCAAAAGGAGCAATCCTGGAAAGAGTCTTTTATTCTGTTTATCTGTGTTTTGGCCTAAAAGGGAATGTTTTCTCTTCTCCTATGTCCCTAACCCTTCTTCTGTCTTAATTTTCTCAGAATCTGTGCAGCACCCCAGAGCCATCTTGTTATGTTATATGTTATGTTATGTTATGTTATGTTATGTTATGTTATGTTATGTTATGTTATGTTTCTTAAGCTGTCCTTCTGTAACAACCCAAGTTCCTCCTTTTTCTCACTTTCTTTTTTTGTTAGTGTTTGAAAGAGAGCTAAAGAACATGTAAAATAAGAGTGTGGAGACATGTGAACTTAACCACCCTTGTGGTTTATGCGTTGGGTGAAACTCTGTGTTTTTGCGCACTGACGTCTAAACCCAAGTGACAAAAGACTTCTCTGAGAATAAGGTTGTTGTCAGCATCAAATTATTTACTGTAGTCATCAGAGGGTTTGTGCAATGCCTAAAATGAATGTTTAGAAGTGTTGCAATGGAAATGCAGAAGTCTGGGGGGGAACACATCTCTTTGACAATCTTGAGATATGACCCAGCAATCACATAAGGCCATTTCAGCCCCTTTTAGACCCGAAAAACTGGTCAACAGATTCATCCCATGCCTTGCTGACTTTTACATAACAGTTTTTATTTAATTGCTAAGTGCAATTCTTTGGAGGAAATCTTTCACTGATTATATGTCAGCTCTTTCTCTAAGGTGTAGAGCTGTCTGATTTATAGAGCCATGTCAAGCTTTTATTAAAAAACAAGAACACAAAACAACAAAAACAAACAATAACTGTTCCCTTGAATTCCTATTGCCCTTTTCCCTATGCTCTCCTAATAATGTGTAGCATTATTTTATTCTATGAAAGAGGCATCAGGATCTCATAAATAAAATTGTTCATTGAATAACAGAGCTGATAAAGACCAATGTTCTCTGGACCATGTCATTTCACCAGAGTTACTCTTTACTGGGTGTTCATGAGGTAGTACAAAATACCAGTTAGAGTTATCCATCCTCAGAAACAAGAATAGAAATTGATCCTTATACAATAGGACTTAGAAAGTGGTATTGATCAGATTACAAATGAGGTCTGAGAGGCAGGACTAGGGTAAGAAAACTTGATCCTTCTGT
Source organism: Irena cyanogastra (assembly GCA_013397155.1). Taxonomy (NCBI): domain Eukaryota; kingdom Metazoa; phylum Chordata; class Aves; order Passeriformes; family Irenidae; genus Irena; species Irena cyanogastra. The sequence continues at coordinate 192,819 of VWZV01016242.1, forward strand.
CAGGTCTCCTTAATGGCACTGCAGATCTGTACTCCTCTGTCAAGGCCTGCTCAAAAGCACACTGAGTCAGTGGAAAGAGTCCTATTAATATTGATAATTGATTTTAGATGTGACTGAAGTGTTGGGAAAGGGTAGAAATAGTCCCTGGTTTCTGCTGCAATCTGTCTGCTGTTTCTAGATGCTGATGCCTCCCACTTAATCTAATTCTTATCTCAAACCAACAAAACCCCTGCCCAGCCAGCAGCTTTCTCTCAGAATCCGTTTCTACTCTAACTGCATTCCCCTACAAGCATTAAACTCATCTCGAAACTCTGCTGCTTCTCTCTCTTACCTTACTGCTGAAAATTATTTTCTGTCTGTGCTGATATATTTCTCCCTTTTAGCTAAAGAACTTATCTTCCTTTCTGCTTCTGTGCTAGCATTTATCCTTGCCTGCTCCTTTTAATTATTTCCCAGTCTTTCTGCATGAATCCTTATTTTTCTTCTGCAAAATTTTCTCACCACTTCTGCCCACACTCCTCAGCTGTCTCCCAGATATTTGCACTTCAATATTTTCCATGTTAGGGTGTGACTCTAGCACTCTCCAAACACTCGTTTTTCTCACTATCCAAACACTGCAAAACTATTTTTTTTTTCAGAAGATAAACCTCCTAGATATCTGTGTATTTTTCCATATATTTGTTTTTCTCTTCCTATGTATATGTACAAAAATATATGCACATCCATCCTCACAAAAACACACAAATTTTGAATACTTAGTGGATATTTCAAAGTCGTAGAGAAAATTTAGCTATTGTAATGGAACAACTTTTTACTGAAATATTTCTCGTCAAATTGGTGAAGCATTAGGAAATATACTATAGGACTCAGCTCTGATTTTGGGAAGGTTTCTAGGAATAGAATAAAAGACTTCTGACATCTTTGGGTTTACACAAACCTGTGGTTATGTTGCTGCTATGTCCATCCAGATTACATCTGCAGAGAACAAATGCAAAAAAGGACTTCATGACATTTTTATTTCCTGAACAAGGAATAAGTTCATTTTGTTTATCAACCTTCAACAATATATATTAGCCTTGAACCTTGTATGCCCTTCCATTTGGTTCTTTCAGGACGTACTGGGCACTCAGCATAGATTTTACTGCATCAATAGTGAAAACTCATTTTACATGAGCCAAGGAACAGCCAAATCCTAAGCCTTTTAATAAAGGGATTAAAAAGACTACTGAATAGCTCCTGTTAAGCTTCCATGGAAATATGGTATCTGATCTTTTTCCCTAGGTTGCTGTGAAGTTCCAAATTTAGTCATGTGTTTATTTACCTGCTGTTTTACATTTCAGGTCGCACCTGAAAAGCTCTGGAAGTTCATGGCAAGACTTGGAAGGTCAGTGGTAAATCCCTGTGCTCAGAATGGCTGGCTGGCGACAGCTTTTGGGCTTGGGTTAGCATGTCCTGCTGTCTACAGGTCCCAGAGGGAGCACCACTGGACTGCACTCTCAGGAGTGGGGGCTGCTGCTCTGCTTGGTCCTTCTCAAGATCACAAGGTCACAGAATGGCCTGGCCTGGAAGGGACCTCAAAGCTCATCTGGTCCCATTCTCCTGCCATGGACAGGGACACTTTTCTCTAGACCAGATTTCTCAAAGCTCTATTCAAACCATCTTTGAACACCCAGACATAGGTCAAGAGCACCAGGTTCAAGAGTCGGAATGACTTGGCCAGCTTGTCAAGCTGCCCAGGAGGGCTCACAAGAAGCACCACTCTTGCCATTTGCCCAAAGAAAAGCCACTGCTAGCCTGCAGGTCAAAATCCAGGCAATCCTCTTGGAGAAGCAGCTGAATCTTCACTTGTCCACCAGCAGTGACACCTGCATGACCAGTGTTTTTCCATCACCAGAGTATTGTCACCCTGTGCTGTGCAGGCTAATTTAAAATTTACTCTGTGTGTCTTTATTTTTATTGTCAGAATAAGCACTTGACCTGCACAAGTTTTTTTTTTTGTTGAGGATCTCTGTAATCATCACAAATCTTTCCAGTGAAATAAGAAGCCTAATTACAGATTGGGAAAATGAATCACTGGGAGTTTGAGCAGTCCACTAAAGAAAATATGTCAGGAACACATACAAAAAGACAGGGACAGAGCCAGTAAGAGAACCTGGGAGTGGTGGTCACGTTTCTTAGTAATTACAAACAGTCCAGGAGAGGTGAAAGATTGAGTTTTATTTAACAAGTAAAGACTGAGTTTCATATATTTGGGAAGAGCGTTTCAGGATGTGGTGCCTGATGCAGCAGGAAATTGCATTCAGTGGTTTAGGAGGTCCCCACCAAATTTTCCCTGTGACAGGTCATTCCATTATTGCCCACTAAAGGTTTCTTACAACTTGCTCTGAAGCATCCTACACTTAATTCAGAGGAAGGATATTAAACTAAATGGATCACTAGTTTGATCTATTATGTCAATTCTTATGTTCTTAGAGATGCAAAAGGTGTGTAGGACATAGGTTTACCTTACTATCAAATATAAGAGTTTGTACTGAGAGTAGTAAGGGAGTACTGGCTTGGGGATGGGGAAAGCTGCCAATCCTCCACACATTTTGTGGCTGCTCAAGAACTGAGACAGAAGTTTACTTTGTAGAAGAAAGCCCCATGTACACTGTAAATGCTGTTGGCCATGTGACAGCACCATATTCTTCGATGGGCAGAAGTAATTTTCTTCTGTGACTATATTTGATTTCAATTAAAAGAAGACAGCTTGCTTCATCTTTCCTAAAAGTTGATATGGTGTATACCTGAGTGAACTGGCCAATTTCCCTTATAAATTATGTATAAAATCCACAACTGCATTCTCTCTCAGAAAGTCAGAGGAAAATTAAATTTCTCTTTTAGCTTATATTTTTTCATGGTTCTTGGGATATTCATTTCATATTTTCTGCTCATTTTTATAAATGTCTTATTTATTCAAGCTCTTCATAGAGGAAAGTAATGCCATGCATTGCTGATTTTATTACTTTGGACAGTTTACAATATCTCTTCAGAACTTAACATGTTAATTGATTTAAAAATTTCTATGAATTTCACCCATGGTTTAGGATTGTACATTATGATGCCAGGGAGACTCGAAATGTCTTCTGTGGCCCCACTGGGCTTTATCTAGATGTGTGCATTGTTCTTTTCCTTCTCTATTCCTAGTAGAGATGTGAGGAGAATAAAATCCACTGTCCAGGCTCATGCCCAGGGACAGTACCTAAGGCCAAAATTAGATGTGTGATCCCAGCCCTTTATTCTGTCTTTTAAAATTTGGGACATCCCGATATTATTACCCGCCATGATACCCCATATTCTTGTTCTTGTGACTAACTCCCTGTTCCAAATGTATGATTCTGCTCCACTTCGAACTACAGATTCTATGTATTGTACACATAGGATTTTTTTATATTATAGTTATTGTGTATTTTATAGTAAAATACTGTTGATCCATGCCACCAAAACACTGAGCTCTCAGTGTCCCTTTCCACCCTGCAGGAGTCTCAAAATATAACCTGGGAATACTCCAGTGAAGAGAGGCAGATTTCTCTGGAACATTGCAGGTTTATCAAGTTGTGTTTGACTGGAAGAGCAGAGGACTTGATCTAGGGCTAGAAGTCTGCAAATAAACGAGAAAACACCCTATTTTTTCCATGCCACACTTGCAGTCTGTTATTTCATGGACAATTTCTATACCAAGTTGCAGAGCAGAATATTATCTACGACCACAAGGATATGCATGTATCCTTACATACACATATATATGCAATATATAAGTTTATGTTGAGTCTGTATGGCACAATAAAACTACTTACAAGGAAAAAGCCAGTTCTAAATATTGTTACAAAATCATCAATTTTCCGTAATTAAGTTTTGAGCCTTAACATGGCCAGAGCAAAAAAAAGTAAGTCTTCACTTTGCAAGCTTTGCTGTTTTGTTAAAAAACAATGAAAAACCCCAAAAATAAAATAAAATTTCTTCTAAAATCTCAAGAAATTTAGGCTACCACAGAATAGACAAATAGTATCTGTGACTAATCACCACTCTTATGTTCTCTTTTTATTTTATTTCACTTTTTACATAGCTTTTAAATAAGTTTTATTTATTTGGCCTTTGAGAACTGGGATCTCAGTAAAATATTTACTGAAGGAAAAAATGAATAAAAAACAAACCAAGTAAATCTAAGAAGAGGTAGTTCTCATAAAGTGGCAAGGACCCTGCTGTTAACTGAAGGCCTGGTTGCATGCCAGGTCGTGAGTCCACACAAGTCCAAGTGGAGATGTCAGCTGGATCTTTTTAGCCTCTGACCTGTGCTTAAACTTTTGGGTTTCTGCTGTCTAATTCTCCAGATTTCCTCAAATGCAATGAACTCGTTGTGTCTGCCTGGGATTCAGACCTGAATCCCTTTGCAGTTGAGGGCTCTTCCACCTTTAAATAAAAAAGGGTTTCTAGCCCCATCCGGTGTAGGATTTCTAGAGCATGCAAACACATTCCTTACACCTGTGAATCACCCACTCCATTTAGCTCCTCTTTCCGCTCAGATATCTATCAGGACTAAATATCTGTGTAGGTTTTATTTACAGTATACTACTTAGTATTCCTCTTGCCTCCCCCCCTTTCCCCAGGTGAGAGCAGAAGCTGAAGGAAGAGTAGATACATGCTTTCAATACCAAAAATGTGATTTTCAAGTGGCAAGAGAGGGAGGCAGTTTCAATGTATAGCTTCCACACATTCTCTTAAGAGTATTTTCAATTTAATTAAGGCTCTGTTTTATCCATGAGTAACATATTGTCTCTAATATCTGCCTGCTAATGTTAAGTCACAGAATGGCCTTTCCTTTTCTTATTTCACGGATTTGCTTTCTCCATTTGTTCCTTGTTGACCAGGAAAATTGCTGAATATAGGGCTTCTGACTGACCATAAATGTCATTGGTCATACCATAATATTGGGGAATCTTTATAGTCTTGGCTCTGGATCCCTTTTAATATCAAAGTACAAGTTCTGAAGGTGAGGGTGGTTTTTTGTTTTGGGGTTGGGTTTCTTCTCAGTTTTGTTTGGATTTTTTTTTTGTTTGTTTCTGGGTTTTTTGTTAGGTTTTTTTAATGGGTTTTTTGGATGTTTTTGTTTGTATGTTTGCTGGTTTTCTTTCTTTTTTTTTTTTAATTTGGCTAGTTGGGTTTTTTTTTTCATATTTTGGGAGAGGTTTTTTTGTTTGATTTTGCGTGTTTTGTTGGTTTTTTTTAAAATTTGATCTCTGTTACCACCTGCCAGACGATGTATACGAAACCTAAAATGAACTATATGCAAAAAATATTGATTTGTGGGGTTTTCAAGGCGTCTCAGCAGTACAAGACATGGTAGCTCAGAACTCATAGTTAGCTATCCACCTTTGCTTTGTACAGCATGTTACATAATTCTGTGTAGTTTATTCTCCTTTTGCTAAGGTTGCCAAACACTTGCAGCATGAGCTGTGTTCACCTCAGCTTAATTCTCATAACTAAAGTTAGCAGAAAACCTTCCTTCTGGATGTATGCCTCTATTCCCCTCTGAAATTTTAGAGTATCTTTTAAGTGAAAATAATAGAAAGACAAAGTCCCTGGTGAACTTCTTGAAGTTCACTTCACTGAATTTTGATCTTTATGTGATGATACATAGTTTTGCTGGTTATTTTTTGGTGATGAAGAAAGAAAAAGACATGGGAAAAAACATGGTGGTGAGCATGTCTGATTCCCAGAAGTAAAGCATGAAAACAAAGAGACAGATAAACCCTCCCTGTAAAAGATCAAACCAGAAAGAATTACATCCTAAAGCTAACTCTCTGGAGAAGCATGTGCACATTTCCTATTTAGGTCTCACTTTATTTCATTCTCACTCGTTGATGTGTTTCATGGAGGACAGGGTTTCTGAAGTAAGTGAAATTCTAGGTATGGCTGAAGATCAGGTTCATTTTTAAATTGACAGGCTAAAGCCCTGTGGAGAATCTAGTAAAAAAAAAGATGAGCTGTGTCAACAGTTATCTGAATTACAGGGATTTTAATTATTAGTGTTAATTATTGACAAAGGACTACTCTAGCATGAAAAAATATTGGGAATTTCAATTTTTAATATTTTTTACAAAAAATTGCAGTAGTAATACCAGAATCATTTGGTTTTGAACAGATACAACAACAACAACAACTATTTTCACCAGGGGCATCCAGAAAAATTTTCTTGGATTTTATTTGCTAGCCTGGTGCTTGATTAACAAAGAGTAATTGGAAAAGAAAGGAAAGTGGAAAGTTTAGTTATTGGCTTTTTTTTTTTTGTCATTGCAGGTCTCTAAGCTCATATATACATGTAAACTAGAAAGAATTTTGAACCTTGACAATTTCACAATATTATCTGAAAGCTCAACTTTGTAAAACTACTGTATTGCTAAGAATTTGTGGCTGTCTGAAGCATGTACATAGAAATCAATTTTTAAATAAATACAAACTCCTGGAAATTACCTCATCTCCTGTCTTTAACAAAAGACATTCAATCTCTATCTTGAAACACAGCTTCGTTCTGTTAAATATTTCCTCTTTCCTTTGGTATAGTGAAAAATCTTAACATGGGATGTTAAGGGGTAACGAACAAGCCTTATCATTTTGTAAGTAAAAAATAGGCTATATCCTCCCCATTTTCATAGAAGTATCATTTTCTCTCAGGCAAAGTATCATTATCTGCATTGTGCAGTGCAGAAGGGGACTGATTCCCAGAAGCAGTGTCACAAGAGCACACCTTACACACACACTTCCTCCTGTTTTAGAGATATTTACTTGTTTTTCAGTTGTTCTGTTAAAGACTAAGCACTCGACAGGCACTATAATAGGCATGTCTGAGCAGGACATCCATAACACCACAACATTTCAACTTGAGCTGGGCTGTCTGAAGAATTATGCTGCAGCAGGAGGAATTTACAGCTGCACTGGAAATAATGCCACGGCAGTCAGTAACCCTCTCATCTTTGAGTATGGTGACAGAATAACCAAATTGGGTCTCTGCTGCTCTGGAGCTGATGTACCAGCCATTATCTGACACCAGTGCCAATGGATGAGAGCTCTTTCCTCAGTCACTCTCAGTCAACCCAGATATATTCAGTTGTTTGGGTTGGGAAAAAAGTTTTTTTAATGCCACAGGTGCATCTCACTCAGAGGTGCTTTTCATTCATTAGCATTGGAAAAAAATAGTGGTGTGGAAATGGAGGATAAGGATACTTCAACTGCTCCAGGTGAGACAGATTGGCTGTGTTTATGGTAGTAAATTCAAGTGTGCCTGGGCTCTGAGACACGATAATATTACAAAATGACTGGACTGTTTCCTGGCATGGATGGGTTTCAATTTACAGTCTCCCAACTGGTTTGGAAAGAGGTAGAGTTTACCAGCATAAAAGCAGACAACTTTATGCCAGCTGGCCTCGGAGCCCAGGAAAATTTAATTTACCAGTACTGACATACCCTTTGGGTCCATGAGCTGTCTGGGACTGAACTCAAGTTAATAAGTCTTTCTACTCAGATCTGTGCTTAAGTCCACCTGGTGCCACACTGTGCTGGGGGAAAACAATCCAGGATTTTACTCTTGTAGCCTTCTGCTTCAATCCATTTTGTAGCACACACAACAAAACTTCCCATGCATGTATCCAGAGTGAAACAGATGCACCTCCATGATGACAAGTAAAAACTTCAGTGTACTATTTGCCACTAAGAGAAGCCTGAATTTCTTTTCTCCTTTCCTGCTGTGCAGTAGCCCAGACTGGAGTGTGGGATTATGTCTGCCTCCAGGCAGGCTCTTCGTTCAGTCCATGGGAGCTTGCCTCTCTTTCTCAGGTCTGCCTCTGCCAATAACTAGGAAGAGTTAATTGAGGATGTCTGCTCTTATTTTGCCCCCTCCAAACAAAGTCTTTGGGCAAATGCTCCTATAAAGCATTATGTCTACCTTTAGAGTGAGTCGAATTAAGTAAGGAATTGCAGAAAGTCTCTTATTAATTATAAACCACAATTAATTGGTATTATTCTCAGAAGTCTCAGATAAGACAGTGTCAGGACTTCTGCAGCCAAAGACTCCAGTGACCCCTGTGTCCCAGTTGGTTAATGGCTGTCCAGGGTTGCACCAGTTGTGCTGGGGATGCTTTCACTGGAAGTCACAATCCTGGCTGTAATCACATGTGCTTTTCTCTCCCATCTGCCATGGGAAGGACTGGTCAGAGAATTCACATTAGGCTGGCTCTCTGAAGCTTTCCCTGACAGGCACATCATGCCGGCTGGATTTGATTCCTACAGACAGGCACCCCACCTTTGGCAATGGCTTTTGCTTCTGTGAATTCAGTTGAAACTGAGCCTGTTTCCTCTAATGGGAGAGAACTAGGAAGATGCACTGAATAAACATAGAGCCACTCATTACAGCAGTACTGACCTTGCTTGACTAGAGTGTACTAACAGGTGACAGGCTGCTCCCAACTTTTTCTGATCACTGGAGAAGAGCAGAGGCACCCAGGAGAATCATCTTGTCTCTCTCATGAGGATTTCCAGGCCTAGAGACTTAAGGCAAAAGGCAAATTCTTCAAGGAGAAGTTATCATGAAACATCCATTTTCTTCTCTTTTTAAAGGATTGTAGCTAAAGCAACTATCAGATCTTTTGTTATACTGATATCATCTGTATCCCCTTCAATTCAGCTGAGAGCATTAAGGCTTGTCAATCCCCATCCTCCTATATCCATAGGACTCAGGAGATGCTGCTGCATTGACTTCATGGCCATCTTGGGAGTGAGAGACGTTTTAGGAGCAGAATAATGACAAAATGGATGTGAAACAGATGATGAAGGACTGCATTGTGATAACTATAAATCCTCCATTAGACATCATCCTCGTTAAAAGTTGTTGGGAAGACCAACAGCTATCAGCAGTACTCTGAATATGCTATTTTGAAGTGCCAGAGTTTTGATTTTTTAGTTTTGTTTGGTTTTGGGTGGTTTTTTTGTTTGTTTTTGGTNTTTTTTTGGTTTTTTTTTTTTTTTTTTTTTAATGCCAGCCCCATGATTTTTGTACAACCTGACTCCTCATATTAAACTCTTAGGGATGGTAATGCTGCTTTCCTGTCAGGAAAGAAAAGGCATGCTTATCTGCCAAGGCAGCTAAGGCTGCTGCTGCTGGCACTGCTCAGTGTAGGTAACATTTACCCCTGCAAACAGAGCCTTGTGCTAACCTTCTTCACAGGAGAGAATTTCACACTGCACAAGATTTTACATCTTGTCTGCATCTTGCCAGCTAATCTCTATGCAATGCAGGGTTTTCTCCCTCTGCAGTTAATGGGCATTGCTAAATGATGTGGCCAGAGACTTCTGCTAAATGTCGTGCTTATTGAGGAAAGAAATGCTTCTTTATGATTTATCATCATTCCCACTTATGTCCCTGTATAGAAGATAATAAGTAGCACAAAGGAGAAACTGAATGATACAATCAGGCACCGGCACTAGAGTGGGAACAAATTAGGTACCAGCTTCATCATAACAGCTAATTTCCACCCTCTGAGAGAGTGGTGTAAGCTAACTCATGTCTGCTGAAGAGAGTCTTGGGATTCTCATCTACATGCAGCTACCAGGGAACTTCTGATGCTTTGTAAGTTATTACTCTGCTGTGAGTGGCTTGTAGGTTGGAGTCCTTCTTAACCACATTAAGGCAGAATAACTTCCAAAATGGAAGTTACAAAGTGTGTTGGAGGCAAAGGTGCTGATATAAAAGTGTGGGAGATTGCTTCTCAAATTTTCCATTAAAGTGCGAGTTTGATGAAGCTAGGGTGCGTATTGCTTTTGGGCATCTGTCAGAGAGGGAAGTGAAAGCCTTATGGAGCACTGGAGCATGTTATTGGCAGTGTTGTAGGCAGGGGAAAGGATTGCACAAGCTGCTTTTACACTCCTTTAACGTGTTCATCTGGATGGGCTGCGTTTTGTCTTCACTCAGAGAATAGGGAAAACAAAGGGGTGGAGGGAAAAAGTAAAACTACAGGGAGAGAAAGCTGGGGAGAAAGGAAGAGAAGGGAAGGCAAGGCAAGGCAAAGTACAAATTCTAAAATAAAGTAATTCAGAATTTATGGTTCTTGTTTTTGGTTTTGTTTTTGTTTTTTCTTACGAGGCTTTCCATTAAAAGGGGATAATCCTATCAATACAGAAATTTACTAAAAGACATAAGTGTCTTACTAAAAGACATAGTATCTGAATTTGATCTTTCCATTCTCTGTTTTTGAACTGTTATATTCTGTATATTACAAGAGGATAAGTCTCTGCTTGAAGTCAACCTGGCAGCACTCAGTGTAACATGACAGATGATCAGAAATACTGTAATCACCAGTCCAATGTCAAATGTATTCAGTGAGGGCAGGCTGAATGAGATGCAAAGTAAACTTACTTTGGAAATGTTGATCAGCCTAAAAGAATTTTAGTAAATATGCATCTGAACTAGTTCTTTTGTGTCCCTAAACCAAAATAGCTCTACTTTGTAGAAAATAAATGCAAACTCAGGAAGTTCCGTCAAACTGACAATGATTTATCTGACTGATGCTCATTTATGCTCCCTTTATCAGAAAATGCAATCCACACACTTCTAGAGTGTCACTACTTTTCCTTCCATTTCACACTGAGATTTTCTACACTCAGTAAATAAGTCAAACAAGGATCATTAAAACTAAAAAATTACCTACAGTCAAAAGGTGTAAAACTGTGAATTTACTAGATATTATAATCTCTTAAATGCTGTCAAGAATATTAAAATATTTAGATTAAAAAATCAGGGATAGATAATTGTTGGAAATAATGCTATTAATATTTTAATAATCTGTAATCTCAACATAGTTTTTGTTATACAATAATGCCTGTCACACTGTAAGGGCAGTTGTGCTCCTGGATATGCTATCATCCAGCTGTAACACAAAATTGAGGTGCTGATCAAATGTGGTCATGGTGATACTAGGATAATTAGGAAGTACTTTGTATGTTCAAATTGTCTTGGACCATCAATTGAACAAAATTAATTACTCTGCTTCAAAAGTCTATTTGTGATTATGGATTTTTTTTCATATGCTTTACTAAAGCATAGATGATGCTTCCACTGAACTTTGAGCAATTATTTCCTATAAATAACTGATAGTTACAAAGAAAGATTAAATGCTTGGTTTTAACTTGTGTGATTTTGTTATAGACTGTGACTTTCAGAAAGCAGCACACAGAATCAGTTTTAAGATATAGTTTTATATTGTTGATTAAGCCTTTTTCTCTGCACTGCAAAAGGATGAGTACAAAGGCGAGAAGGCGTACTAGGAAAATAGCTATGAGATACAAGGAAAAAATTCTTCACTGTGAGAGTGACCAAATGCTGCAGCAAAATCTCAGAGGCTTTAGAGAATTTCCATCCTTGAAGACATTAAAAATCATGCAGACAAGGCTATGAACACCTCATGCATGAGAAATGAAGGGCTGCTCTTTGAGAATGGCACTAAGCTGGATGTTGTCTGGATGTCCCACCCAGCTGGAATTGTTCTGCACTTCTGTGATTCTGAACTTTTGGGTTGTCCCTTCCCACAGCCAGCGTGGAGGCATCCAGGATTTCCAACCAGAATGGTTTTTCCCTCCTGGGCAGCCAGGGTCAAAGTGCAGGTAATTCACACTTAAAGGACCACATCTCCACAACAACATCCCCGTGCTCACTTTTGACTAAATTGCTTTGCTTACAAACCTGGCTCAGATCCTAAACTAAAACTCCCAAAAGAACAGAAAATTTGCTGATGGATAACAGAGTTTCTGAATGCCCTTTCTGATTCACTGTAGTCTTCACAAGCATTATAAAAGGAGAGTATGTGTTTAATGTAACTTTTTCATTATGGAAATTTCAGTCTTACTTCCAATCCTCTAAATACATAGTTTGGATCTGGCCATGACTCTCACTTCTTTCTCACACCAAAAAGAGGATGTAACATTTACCTTTCCTAAATGCATGCAGTAGAGCTTAATTTATTTATTTTTATGTTCTTTTAGACCTTTAAATGCAAGCTGTCATACTACAGAATAGCTATAAAGTGATGATAAAAGCCAGATAATTTTTGAGATTATGAGAAGGAATGACTGCATTCAGAATATCTAGGAAAAATGTACTATTTAAAGTTATTTTTCCTCCTTTCTCCTCTTGAAAACATACACCCATTCTTTCTGTTCCTGCTGTGTATGAGTACTACCTTGCTGTCTACCTCTGTTAGATCTCTATTAAAAAAAAAAAAAAAGGCAATCAATATTTTAAGAGNCAATTATTTCCTATAAATAACTGATAGTTACAAAGAAAGATTAAATGCTTGGTTTTAACTTGTGTGATTTTGTTATAGACTGTGACTTTCAGAAAGCAGCACACAGAATCAGTTTTAAGATATAGTTTTATATTGTTGATTAAGCCTTTTTCTCTGCACTGCAAAAGGATGAGTACAAAGGCGAGAAGGCGTACTAGGAAAATAGCTATGAGATACAAGGAAAAAATTCTTCACTGTGAGAGTGACCAAATGCTGCAGCAAAATCTCAGAGGCTTTAGAGAATTTCCATCCTTGAAGACATTAAAAATCATGCAGACAAGGCTATGAACACCTCATGCATGAGAAATGAAGGGCTGCTCTTTGAGAATGGCACTAAGCTGGATGTTGTCTGGATGTCCCACCCAGCTGGAATTGTTCTGCACTTCTGTGATTCTGAACTTTTGGGTTGTCCCTTCCCACAGCCAGCGTGGAGGCATCCAGGATTTCCAACCAGAATGGTTTTTCCCTCCTGGGCAGCCAGGGTCAAAGTGCAGGTAATTCACACTTAAAGGACCACATCTCCACAACAACATCCCCGTGCTCACTTTTGACTAAATTGCTTTGCTTACAAACCTGGCTCAGATCCTAAACTAAAACTCCCAAAAGAACAGAAAATTTGCTGATGGATAACAGAGTTTCTGAATGCCCTTTCTGATTCACTGTAGTCTTCACAAGCATTATAAAAGGAGAGTATGTGTTTAATGTAACTTTTTCATTATGGAAATTTCAGTCTTACTTCCAATCCTCTAAATACATAGTTTGGATCTGGCCATGACTCTCACTTCTTTCTCACACCAAAAAGAGGATGTAACATTTACCTTTCCTAAATGCATGCAGTAGAGCTTAATTTATTTATTTTTATGTTCTTTTAGACCTTTAAATGCAAGCTGTCATACTACAGAATAGCTATAAAGTGATGATAAAAGCCAGATAATTTTTGAGATTATGAGAAGGAATGACTGCATTCAGAATATCTAGGAAAAATGTACTATTTAAAGTTATTTTTCCTCCTTTCTCCTCTTGAAAACATACACCCATTCTTTCTGTTCCTGCTGTGTATGAGTACTACCTTGCTGTCTACCTCTGTTAGATCTCTATTAAAAAAAAAAAAAAAGGCAATCAATATTTTAAGAGACCTTCTTTTAAAATAAAGGCTAAATCAAGAAAAAATAACAATATAAATAAATTATGAATTCTGATCTTGTTCTGGAAGACTAGTGTCATGTAAATTTAAAGCCAACGTTGTAGCATTTTCAAGTTGCATTTGAGAAGTTACAAGGGGTACACCTGACTGCTTTATTCATTTGTTCTGTGGAGGGAAATTTTGTTCTTTCAAAAAAATTTGTTAATGTTCCTCTATTCATAATCATATTACTGTTGTGATTATTGCTAATAGCAGTTGGCTTTTGTACTTTGGGTGTTCCTTCAGCACAAGTTTGATGCAAGAGGTAAAGGGATAATGTCAATTTAAGAATTACTTTTGATCCATCACCTTAGGAACCATTACTAAGAACAAAACTATTCATTTACTCTGTATAAGTGTGCATGCCTAACTTTGGGTGAATATATTTTAAAATGGTGACTCTTTTTAAAATAAACTGAAGAAAAAAAAGGAATGTCATGTCATTTTTTTTTAAAGCCAAATCATCACAATATTTGGTTGTTAAACAATAAAATTTTCAAAAGGTTTCATCCACAGCAACCTTATGCTAATAAATTCCTTATAAATATTAATTCACGAAAGTTAAAGAAAAAAAGCACAGATGTTTTCACCTTTTGGGAATAGTATTTAATGATCCTCAAGTAAATTCATTTGGCCAAAAAATAATCTTGCAGTTATTCCCTATTTTGAGAGCAAACATGAAGAGGATGTTCAAATATTATTTAATATATTAAAAATAGTCTCTAATTTAATTTTTATTTTAATTTAATTTTAATTAAATCTCAGCTGTAATAAGGAAAGGGCAAGAATGTTCTAACTGTACAGAAATATTATAAAGTGCACCATTCCTCTAATTCATCCTTGCACTGAAGTAGCAGGCTTGGTTCCCAGGCTGAATACAAAGTTGATGGTTTTATATTAAACATGACTGTGGTGTAATTGGAATTACACATGCATATGTTTGGCCCAATGACTTTATTAACTTTCATACATAGGCAGTTATTGAAAAGAATATTGCCAGCTCTGCTTACTTAAAATGAAGTGTGCTTCCTGCTTTGAATCCTTCTTGGATGAGAGGAAAGGGGAAAAAAAAGGGAATAATGTGGCCTGTGCCTGGGTTCTGAACACTATATTATTCAATTTCAATTAAAAGTAACAGGAAAAAAAGGAGGTTTTTTGTTATTGTTGTTGCTTAGAAAAACATGAAATCAGGTCAGGGCTTGGTTTCTGCATCTTCTCTCTCAGACGTGTATTTTTTTGTATTTTCAAATATGAATCAAACTTAGGTAGCTGCCACATTGAACGTTGCTGTCATTTGGAATAATATCCTTTCATCCCATTTTACCAGATTTTATCATCGTGACTGTGATAGGAGTTACTCTTGGTATCTGAATGATGATGAGAGAAAACTGAGCCCGGTCCCATCTTCAGGGCTCTGTGAAAGAGATTCCCAATTTTCAGTGGTCCCTCTTCCTCTCCATAATGAAAAGTTGGCACTCTCAAGATACAATTTGTTCGAGCCATCTCAAATATCCATGTTAAGATGATGTGGACCTTTTTTCTAAAATATCTGTTCCTTCCATTGCTGCTGGAGAGAAAGTAGGAGTGTGGATCAGACACAGATGTTGGTCCCCTGAACACCTAAATTTGGTTAGATAAAACCCCCAGGTGCTCTCCTGATTTTACAGTTACTGTAGCACATTCACACCATAATTGAGGTCAGGGCTCCGTTTTGTGGGTGCAGTCCCTGAGAATAATGGGATTCCATTTGTATTGATAAGAAACAGCGTCCTAATAGACAAGATAAACAAAGTAAAATGGAGATAAGGTGGCCTGCCCCAGATTAGTGGCAGAACCTTGGGGGAAGCTAATGTCTTGGTTCAGTACCCAAACTATAGAAATATATTATCATTTTGGACACAAATCACTGAGTGTGGCTTCACTGAAAGCACTGAAATGGCTTGCACTGCGCTAATACTGTGTTGCTGCATGAT
Source organism: Irena cyanogastra (assembly GCA_013397155.1). Taxonomy (NCBI): domain Eukaryota; kingdom Metazoa; phylum Chordata; class Aves; order Passeriformes; family Irenidae; genus Irena; species Irena cyanogastra. Next base: position 208,343 of record VWZV01016242.1, read on the forward strand.
GTCTTTGTTATCAATAATGCTCCTGATAAATGAGATCCTATTGATGCTGAGTGATGCTGACCCGCACTCAGGTTCTTCCTTCCAAGGAGTGACACCCATACACACTGAGGCACAACCCATGTGGATTTTTGCCCACACTATCATGCTGAGAAATATTTTGTTCAGTTGCGTGTTCAGCAGGAAGTGACTTTTGACCAAAAATTTTGCGGGAAGTGAGACAATGGGAAATCATGGACTGAACCAATGAACTAGCAGGTCCAGACACGTAGTGATCTGAAAATAAAAAGGTCTGGAAGGGAATGAACACTGGGAGAAGATGGAGTTCCCCTAAGGTGGAAGGGAGAGGGTGCTGACTTTAGAAACCCAGGGACATTGCAGTGTGGAGAGAGGAGGGCTGAGGTATGGAATAGCTGCCACTGATTGATGGTTTAATAGGCAAGCATAACTGCTGATTATATTGGCAGAGTGGATATATGGTAAAGCATTAAGAATAGCCAAATTCTAGTGATTTACTAGTCACAACTACTTGCAATAAATACAAAGGAAAAAAACCTGCATAGAAGATGCAAAGGGTATAAAACCATCACTCTAGGAAATTTCACACTAATTTTCCACTCAGTTTTCAAAAAAAAAGTGCCTAGAATGATAATTACAGAGTTGCATTCAGAATCTTCCAGAATTATTGATAAATGATGATAGATTATACCAGTAGGATTAAAAAAAAAAGGAAGAGAGAAGAACATAAAAAATCCACTGTCAGTTACTTGATAATTGCAAATCTACAAAAAAAGATGAGCGGGGAGTGGAAGAAAAGATCCCAGACTTGTATCTTTATTAGGAGCTCAAAATGTCACATATAAGCAAGGAATACTACATAAAATATTAAGCGACTCTAATGCTGACTGGGAAAATTTATAGAGTTAGAGCTGTCTGTCTTAAATCATGCCCTCTAGTTATCTGCGCTTCATCTTGCCTAACTTGCATTCTCTGAGGACTGTGCAAGTTTTTAATTCTGTGTATTTATAAAAAATTTACAAAGGATTAATTTAAGCCCTACATTAAGATAATAGTAATAATAATAATGATAATAATCTAAGATGCACACAGGGGGCGGGAGAGAGATGTTGCAGGAAGGAAGGTTTACCAAACAGTGGTTACAAAGATGTAGCTTTACTATTTTCCTTGTTTGTTTGCTTGGTTTTTAATGAAAACTGATGTTTTCTCATCTAGAAAAGTAATTATTTCGCAGTTTGGCAGTTTGCTGCTCTGTTATGAAGGACTGCTGCTGTATATCATTATGGTTGAAACTAGCCTTTTATACAGCTTTAATAATGATTCTCTACCTGCCAGTGTCAGTAAAATCAACTTCAATGAAGATTCTTGTAAACTAAAGTATATGTTTTGGTGTTTGGTTTTGGGTTTTCTTGTTGTTTCTCCTTTTTTTTTTTGTTTGGCTGGTTTTTTTTTCCTTTGGTTGTTTGTTTTGTTTTGTTGGGGTTTTTTTGTTGTTGTTGTTGTAGTTTCTTTAATTTTTTATTTTTTTACAAAAATGATGCAAAATAAGTAACATGTCCAAGATATGGGAGTGCGGTGGAGTAAACTCCCTTTTTGTGTATATATTCGGAACCTTCATTCCATAAAGTGTCCAAAAACCTTGAAGTGTCCATGTAAACCCAAGATTTGGTGATACTTGTCATGTCTTGGTTTAATTAATTAGAGCACTAAGTGTCTACCTGTGGGTTTACTGTTATCCCAGACAGTGTAAACCCACAGGTGGGATCCTAATCTTCAGCACTTCAGCTCAATAAGCACCAAGGACAGAGAAGGGCCAAGCAGGGAAAACCACACAACTGATTTAACTTTCCATGAGGAAGTAGTAAGGGGAATACATCATTTTACATGGGAGAGGAAATTACCTCTAGAGCTGGGGCACGAGCAGAAAGAATAAAGACAACCCTCTTTGCTTATAGCAGATTTATTCTGGGAAAAGAAGCCCAAATACCCAAACTCTTACACGTCCTTTCCTGCAAGGGCATGTTACAACGAAGAGCAGGATAGGAGTCAAGTGGAAGACATGAATGTGTTGACAGTAATGCAAACTTTTAACTTCAGTGAATTCCGTGTAAGATTCTTAAAACAAGCAACAAATACTTTCAACTGGAGATCTTTTGAGGGAAAGAAATTGTTAAACTGGGAATCACAAGTTCAGGTGTCTAACTCTGCTAAAAAGAATTCTGCCCATATAGGATTGATTTGTAAAGTTACTCTTGTTGTTTCCCCATGCATTTGGAGTAGGAAAACTCATACTTAGAGGCAGAAGACAAGCAGGGAACATGTGAAAAAACCCTTCATAGACTTCTTTGGAAAATGCATTCCCCTTACAATCCTCCACACGATATCTCCAGGATGTAACTCTCAGCAAGTGTTCAGAACAGTCAGTTCAGTCTCTATCACAGACACAGGGAAAACATTTAAAAATCTATCTATCTTAATTTTCTTTATTAACAAAGATATTTTGGCCTTTCAGGTTTTTGGGTTCTTGTTTCAGGATGAAAAGGATGTGAAAATACTGGACTTGAGAACTTGGATCTTTGACCAGCTCATTTTTCTAATTGCTCTTTTATTTTCATTCTTCCTTAACTGTGCTATGGAAAGATGAAGTTCCTTAGTAGAGAAATGGTACACATTGAACCTTGAACAGGCAGACAAGAAGACGGTTTCTTCATGAAATTTCTTTAAGCTCAGTGCTACGAAGAAGTTGGAAAAAAGGGAAATATTATTATTTTGGATTACGGATAAGGAAATTAGATTAAAGGAGTTAATGCAAAGAAAGCAATCCAAAAGCACAGCTGTGGTAGAAGCAGGAATGATTTGTCCCAAATTATTCTCGGTACTCTGTCTTGAAATAATTCCTTTTTTTATTTTCTGAAACCTAAGCTAACATTTGTGGCACATGGCCAAGCCTGAGAAGATCTCTCCATTGCCAGTGGAACCGGAGAGTGCTGTCTGCTCCATGGCCCGTCAGCTCCAAGAGCCCTCTGCCATAAATCACACAAGGATGGGAAGAGACCTTTCCTATGCGCCCTATAACGCATGGAGCAACCTGTCTAGAATATTTCCCTGTCTTCCTTAAGTACAAAATGGTGTTACTGAATAACAGGGGTTTGCGACAGACATGGAGGGAAAAGAAAAAAGGAAAGAGAGGAGACAAGGTACCACCCCATTTTGTAAACTGAAAGGACTTCAGCTAATGCTCCATAAAAACTGGCTTAATATACAGTTTTTACAAAGCTTCAGTTTTTTGACAGATTAAGTGCTATTAAATCACTTTGCTCTGAAGGCACTAAAAGGTCACAAGATGAATTAGTTCAGGCCGTCTTAGCCTACTCCTCAAACGTTGCTTCACTCAGACGAGAGAGGAGTGAAAAAAAAGAAAACTGAACTGCAAATTATGACCCTCTAAATGTCTACAGGATGTGAAGCTGTGAAGAATGACAGTGCCTTGTCAAAAGCAAGCAGATGGGCTTTTATCAGCTTGCAGGGCAATTTTCTTCCCTTTTCTCTTTCTTTTTTCCTTTTTTTTTTTTTTTTTGTTCTTTTTCTTTTTTTTTCTTTCATTTAGTAGCTGTTTTAATATGAAAAACTCCCCTTCCGAGGAGGATTTTACGTGTGTTTTTGGTAAGGTTGGCACCTCAAGCCCCGTGGTATTTTATTTTTCTGTTTTTCTCAGGGCATCACTGGAATCTGACAGAGACTGCAGTTATGTGTTGTTACCACAACTGTCTTCTCTATACAGATTGATCGCTCTGCCCTCAGTGAAGTTATTCCAGTTTTGCGAGGTCAGTGTAAATGGGATCAAAACCAAATCCTTGATGAAGCGTTCAATAAGTTACTGATACATTTTTGGCTTCAGCCTCAGCAGGAATGGCCCCTGCCTTTGGGAATTGTATACTGACTCTGTTAGGGGTTTAATTTCACCCCAGAAAGCAGAAAAAGATCGGTACTCAAGAAGACTTTGTCCTTAGTTCACCCCACTGGGGCCTGAAAGTTGTCGATGGCACATTGTATTTCTGTGCCCAGCGTTTAAGAGCAGCAGGGGATCTTTACATTCAATAGGCCATGAGCTGCATTACTTCAGCACAATTGATGAAGAAAGGATGGAACAGTGACCTTCGCTTTTTGGATTTCTTTACATTTTTATGGATGAATGTCATGACTGTCACATCTTTTCAGGGCTGGTTTTTCCATTATCATTCCTCAGGTGTTTTTTTTTTTTTTTTTTCCCTTTCTTTCCATTTCATGGATCTAAGCCTTACTTCCTAGTCACTAATGACTTGCTCTCAGCAGCTCGGAGGGCACTGATGTTCTTTGTGCTAACCACCTTATTTAACAGCTCAGAACAATCTTGACTCAGCAAAGTACTTAAATATGTCCCCAACTTTACATACACAAAGAGTGAGAGTAAAGTTACTGGAAGTAATTTTGGCATGTGCTTAAGTACTTTGCTGCATTGGGTGTTCCTGTTTATTAAAAATCTGTTGGTAGGACAGCACCTTCCCCTCAAAGCCCTTATCAATCATCTAAATCAATCTTTATCACAGATAGAGGAGTAATCATGTAAACAAAGAAATAATACTCTGTTCTCCTCCCAAAAAATTTAAACATTTAAACGCTGTTTAAACAAAGCAGTTCCCTCTTTAACAAACAACCTGAGTGCTCAAGTAAGTGTACAACAACTTCAGGTGAGAACGTTTGCAACAGCAGAGTAGGAGTAAGGTGAGATCAAGGACAATCCAAGGCACAGCTGAAAACACTGGCACATGGAGACTTAGCTTCTAAATCCAGATCTCCTACCAACTGATCCCAGTTTCCAATAACATGAATTCATATGGACAGACAGCTTTTTCCCTTATGGAAACAACTTCAGCATTAAACATGTATTTTCTAAGAGCAGACATTTGCTCATGTAAAAAAAAAAAAAAAACATGCAGAAGAGTTATAAAAAATATGCTGAATGAGGAAAAATTTGCATGAAAACTTTTAATTTCAGTTATTTATTAAACGGAGAATTCATGAACGGGGAATTAGACTATTTCCAGCTGGATTATATCTTCTGGTGATGTAACATTCACAATTTATTTATTTTCTCACAAAAAGACTAACAATATTGAGCTCTGTTTCTCTGAAAATCATTCTCTATATGTTGAGTCCTGTCCCCTAGCAGACAAGTAAGGATTGACTCCACTCTAAACCCGAACCAGACTTTCCTAATCACAAACTAGACATGTAAAAGTAAAGCCTGACCTTCTCTGGACGGTCATCACTACAGACAAGAAAATGAAATTATAGTTTAACACCATTTCAAAAGGACAGATACTTTTGCCTAATCATGAGATTCAGCTTTTCAATCTTCTTCCCTAAAGGCTTCTCTTTTCCCATTAATTTCGATGGTCTTTAGCTCTTGGCCTGACTAAAAATATAGAATTTGTTACGCATTTTAGAAAATTTATTGATTGCCAGTTAAAGCACTGTCAAGAAAATACATGCATTATTTTTTCTTCCTAAGAAAGCAAGAAGGAAGGAAAGGAAAGGAAAGGAAAGGAAAGGAAAGGAAAGGAAAGGAAAGGAAAGGAAAGGAAAGGAAAGGAAAGGAA